>JAQMYJ010000012.1:37748288-37766660 GCA_030014305.1 Clarias laeviceps | reverse complement strand
GATGTGTGATGATTTTGAAGTTGTCACTGTTGTTCATGAGATTTTTAGCATATATTTACAAAAGCAATTGAATTCAACATACTTTAGTTGAAAAAGCAAAGGCTCCATCAGATATTTATTCCCAATCTGTAGCTGGTTAAAGGCTTCTTGACAATACAGATGTCCCACTCTGTATGTGGCTAGATGTCTCTTTTACAGACTTTATTAATTCCTTTCCGGCAAGTTATTGAAGAATGAAATAAATTGAGTCATTTTCAGGCATAAAATGCTTTAAGACAAAAAGACCAAATACAGTAGGTGGCACAGACAGATGACATGTTTTTTATGATTTAATTATGAGTACAGCTGAAATCTGCAACTATTCCTGTGGAAAACGTCTCCACTGACAATGATCCTTACAGCCTTTCTAAACCAAGGGTACAAAAAAGCATAAATGAAAGGATTTAGTGCAGAGTTTAAATATCCGAACCAGACCAGAGCATCAATTAGCACTGGTGATATTGTGTACTCGACAAAAGGGTCAATGAGATTGCAGAGGAAAAATGGAGTCCAACAGATCAGGAAAACGCCAACCACGATGGCAAGCGTCAATGTGCCTTTCCTTGTTCGGTATCGAAATACTCCAGGTTTGGGATTGTGCATCTTTAGATGATTGGCCAAAATGTTGATGGATCTTGCTTGGCTTCTAGCAACTATATATATCCGGGAATAGATGGCAAACATAATTAAACCAGGGATGAAAAAGGAAATCATAGAGGTGACCACTGCTGAGCCATGGCTAAAAAAGACATGACAGCCCCCAACACAGCGCATGTGAGCATCATAAAAATCTTCACTGCCTTTGTGGTTCAGTTCTCCAAACACCAAGGCATAAGCAAATGCTGCAGAAATGAGCCAACTCGCTGAGACCAGAAACAGCACAGTGGCAGAACGAAAGCGCGAACGATATGTCAACGGGCTGCACACAGCACAAAACCTCTCCGCTGACACACACATGAGGTGAAAAATCGATGCTGTGCTTAACATGATGTCCATTCCTGTGTGTACCTTACACATAAAGTCCGAGAGGTACCAGCAACCATACACTGATCGCACAGAACTTAAGGGCATTACAAAAATACCCAACAAGAAGTCACACATGGCAAGAGACAGGATTAAATGGTTGGTTGGTGTGTGCAGCTGCTTGAAGTATGCTATAGAAACGATAACTAATAGATTCCCCATCAAAGTCATCAGGATGGTAATTGCCATGCCGAAAAACATGGAGATCTGGATGTTCACAGGGCGTGAAATCCTCCAGCAAGATTCATTGAGGGATTCATAGCACACAAGCGCATTATGATTGAAGTCAGGCAGGTTTAGATTGTCCATTATATGCTCCTTCCTGTGGGAGATAAACAAAGTATCATTTTTCAAAACTGTCTCGTTATGGTCAAAAGCAAGGAAAGTGTTATAAAAAGAGACTTACATTCACAATGTGATATTATGCTGATACAATGTATTCTTATGTGGTACAAACAAAGTTTTGTAGTCCATTGTGCTCCAAAGAGAAATAAAAATGTTATTGTCCAGGACAGATGTGCATATACAGTGTTCGAATATTTACCTTAAAGATCCAGCAAGCACATTCTGCTCCCTTCTGTAAAACAAAACAAAAAAAAAAAAGAATAAAAATCATTTATATACTTCATGTCATAAAGTTCAAAGTACAAGTTAACAACACTTCCTTTTTACCAACGGTCTACAAGCAAGCAAAAGAGCAGGACAGTATCACTTCCCTTTTTTTCTTTTTTTTTTTTTCTTTTTTTTTTTTACTGTAAGCAAATGTATAAATGTCTCCTGGGAACAAACATAAATCCTTTTAGAGCCTGGAAAAACTTGAGAGCCTGGAATGTCTTCTCCCATGGGCGTAGTTCATGTTATTGTGAGAAAACGGTCCTTTGCGGAGTCCAGCATTCACATGATGTTCTGTAGGTCAAAAAAAAAATTCAATGGTCCTTTAATACCTCGTCTTTTTTTTTTTTTTTTTTTTTAGTTTAGTTCAAATCTTCCAAACAGAGCAAATATCTCTGTGAAACCTAGATACGTACCTACGTACATATCTTTCATGACCTATGCAAACACACACACGCTCGCACAATGAGAAACAGATGTTTAATATTGACACTTGAAAAGGGACAGATTGATACAAAGGCCTGTATTAAACAGATCACTCTCCACATGACCAATCCTATTAACTATGCAATTGTAGGAGTTACATATGTGCATATATATATTTTGAGACTTCAAATTTTGATTTAACATTGCTTTTTATCTTATGAAGCAGTTCTTTTGAATAAATCCTGTGAAGACTTCGAGCGAGAAAAGTAAACATGCTGATGGAACAAAGGTCTTATCTCATTTTATTCCTCTATTTCTAATGGAGATCATTTAGGCCCTTGGTTGCTACCTGTTGTATTTGATTACTTTTGATACTTTTGGCATTTGTTCCAGTGGATGTGGTGTTGTGCAATTGTTTGTGGTTCCCTCACGTGGACTGTTGTACTGTAAATGAAAAGCATATGGAAACCAAATTATATTTTTTTTAAAAAGTGCCTCCAGTTATAGGCACATACAGTATATTATAGTCAGCAGATAAACTGACTGGGAACTTAATTGAAAAGCTTAAAACTCATTATAAAAATAAAAAAAATAAACATTATTCATAAAGATAAAGTGTACTGCTCAAGAGAAGAAATGTTTCCGATGCCTTCAGTAAAAAAGAAAAGAAATGTTATAAATAGGGAATGTAAAATATGGACACATTTCAATCCAAAGGTTTGTACTTGGATTTAAAGATATTCAGGGAAAATGTTAAAACAAGAACTTTAAATATGCACTGTATTTTTATTTGGATCAGTGCATTCATACATAAGTAGCATTTATTATTATTATTATTATTATTATTATTATTATTATTATTATTATTATTATTTTATTTTACAATATATATTTTTTTGAAAATCTATGTGAATGAGGCCTGAAGTCCATGCTTACTACTCAGCTGCATTGGATCATTGGTAAAATATTAACTATGCACAATTACATAATGCAAGGTTAATTGACATAAGCCTATCAAGTCCAATTTCAGCCACATGAGGGGAAAATAATATGCTTGATTGGTTTATATTCATCAGTGCGTCCTTACTCTTTCCTCTCTTACTTCCTATATAAATATACCAGTTGTTTGTGATTGATCAGAGCATTTGAACTGTTGAACTCAGTCATTCAGTCACTGAAAGGTAAATAAATAAATTTTAAAAAATCATATAAGTAACATGCAACTGAACTTTTATATATTTTTGTGTTGTGTATTTAATGTTCTTTTTGGAATTTGTCATTTTCATGTATCTATGTCTGTCTGTCTGTCTGTCTGTACAAATGAGTGCAAACTTATAGCAAAGCAAACATTCCTACATAAAACAAGTTAACAATGTTTGTATACAACACAAAACTATAAACACCAGAAAACGCAGCTGAAGGATTTAAAAAATGTTTTTTATATTAAAAAAATTGTGGATGTTTTATTTTTAAAATCCATTTCTATAGTCCAAAGAGATGTGTGTGTGTGTGTGTGTGTATATATATATATATATATATATATATATATAAAGGATGTGTGATGATCTTGAAGTTGTCACTGTTGTGCATGAGAAAATTGTATCATTAGGCTACAAAAGCAAAAATGTAGAGTTTTACATGTTGTTACTCGTGAAACAATACACTATGAGAAATTTGTGATAATTACAATGATAATATAATGTTTTACTGCTGAAAAAGAAATGCTTGTTTTATAGTTTCACAAATTTAGATTTTTAAAAATTACGTAGAGTTTATTTAGTTGATTTATTTTAATAGTGATGCAAAGTTTGTATTGGTTGTGTTTTAAATATTGTCCTGAATGTACAGTAACATCACATAATATTCTGCTTGTGTCTTTATAATGTAAAACATTCAGTCATATTTATGTAGAATCACTGAACAGGAACCAGAACAAAGACTTTATCTATCACTCAAATATAACATATATTTCCAGTCTAAGTCAAAAGTAAATTGTGAACAGTGGCATCGCACTAAAGAATCTCATGCTCAGATGAAATAAATAGATGAATAAACAAACAAACAAACAAACAAACAAATAAATAATAATAATAATAATAATAAAAACAGGCAAGTATGGCCAAAATCAGTAACAAAAAATAGTGTTTCATCAAGTGATCAGATTAAAACATTAAAAATATATTTAGAATATACAAAATCATTGCTGTCATTTACAACAAAAGTTAATGAAAAAAAAAAAAAAAAACTGTCCGGGGCCAATGACACTTTGAGTAATGTAAAAGTTAATGTTTCAATAACAGACTCTATGATATTTTACAGTATCTTTTTTTTTTTCCTGTTTCTGTAGATGTCACAGAAACAAGACACAAGCTTTTTCTTTTACAAGAATGCAAAGTGTGAGTAACTTCCTAATCGATTCCATACTTTCTGTATTTTTAGGCTTTCATCAATTCAACCACTTCACTAAAGATGAACATAGGCCTATCTGGATCGAGCGAGTCAGCAACCCTGTGTTATGATACTTTGAACAACTCCTGTTCTCGGACAGTGTACCCGCTCCCCTTTCGTCTTTCTCTATACGTCCTCTTGACCACTATTGTCATCCTTACTGTAAGCGGAAACATGTTAGTGACCTTCGTCCTGTTGTTTTCCCAGAATCCCCTTCTGGCAGCAACCAATCGTCTGATTCTTTCTCTGTCTGTGGTTGGGTTTCTGATAGGAGGATTTGTGATGCCACACAGCATGGTGCGCTCCATTGAAACCTGCTGGTACTTTGGTCAGATTTTCTGTGAAATTCACACCACAGTTGATGTTGTCCTGTGTAACGCCTCCATGTGGCATCTTACATTTATCTCTGTTGATCGCTACATTGCCATCTTTTATCCTCTGCACTACCAAAACCTGATGACCAAAACAACTGGTATGGCCATGATCAGTTCCAGCTGGGGTCTGGGTTTAGTGTTTGGCTTTGCCATTATCATTTCAGATCCAGATGTCAAAATCCGGGGTGAATATTACAAATTCTGTGTGGGAGGATGTTTTTCTTTGCACGCCAGAGAAATTGGGGTAGAATACTCCATTATTTTTTACTTTATCCCTGTATGTATCATAATCACTGCCTATGGCAGGATATTTTTTTTAGCACAAAGACACACAAAAGTGACTCATACCTACAATAAAGGCCTAAAGATTTCTGCATCACTGTCAGCTAAAGGTCTCAAAACTACCAAAACCCTTGCTATAATTGTTGGAACTTTCTTTTTTTGCTGGACACCATTTTTTATGTGCAATATTATTGACCCAATAATAGGCCATTCAATTAATACCCTTTTGTATGAATCTCTCATGTGGGTTGCATACTTAAATGCAATGTTTAGTCCTTTAATTTATGCATTTTTTTATAGCTGGTTCAGAAAAACAGCAAAGGTCCTGCTGAGCAAACTGTTCATACATATGTAATTCTAGTATAAAAAAAAAGCCAAAAGTAAATATAGGCACAATTATCAACCTATTTATATTCATCTGGAATTTTAGATATTCAATAAAACCGAGATCATTTTAATGTAAATGCAATCTTATTAATTTTAATAAAGGTCTTATTTGACATCTAGTGTGATATTGAATGGAGAACATTAATATATATATATTTTTTTTATTATTATTAAATTTGAAACAAGAAGCCATTAACGATGTGTTAATTACAAACGGGTGAAAACAATTCCACGATATCCATGATAACAGGTAGCCATGATAACAACCCAGCAACCCAGCTCTGCTCTGTTGTCGTCTTCATGAACAAATAGCCAGCACTTGATTGAAATAGTCATGGAAGACCATAGAATTGCAGCTGTTTACTTAGCTAATGTGTTACAAGACCACTCAATAGTATTTTAATATCTATGCAAAGTTAATAAGCACTTTGGACTACCTGGAGTTTGTTTGTGCACTGAGTGGAAGATCCAGACAATAACAATGCATTCATTTAGCCTAGAAGCATCAAAAACATGAACTAGTTTTCTGGATTGCATTGTGACATTAAATTTCTTATTACTGCAATTTGTCTGAGATGAAATATGGCTATCTTAGTACTTTTATATATACAACCTTTAAATAAAAGCCTGAAATCAATAATCGCACCAAGGTCTTTTAATAGTTTACATGATGAAACAAAAAGGCCATGTAGAGTTACAGCGATGTACTAAAAGCTTACTTCTAGGGTTATTTGGTCCTAGTGCAAGTGTTTCTATCAGGTGAGAATTACACTACCAGTCCAACATTTGGACACATCTGCTCTTTCAATTGTTTTTCTTAATGTTTATTTTTAAGCTTTTTACATTAATACTGAAAACATCCAAACTATGAAAAAACAAAAATGAAACTATGTTACAAACAAACAAAAAAAAGTTTTTTAAGGTATGCATTGCATTCTTAGCTCTTAAGTAGCTAAAGAGACAAGACAGTCCATTATTAATAAAAACAAAAGAAGGCTTGTCAGTCAAAAAACATCTCACTTTGAAGGTATCCCCAAGTGCAGTTGCCAAAACCATCAAACACTATGATGAAACTGGCTCCGTCCCAAGAAAGGAAGTTCAAGAGTCACTTTCGCTGATAAGTTTATTAGAATGACCAGGTTCAGAAATGATTCACTGCACCTTATATTAGAGCCCATATACATTTTTCTTGGAGTTCAAGTAGCAGTCACATCTACTGTTTAGAGAAAATGGTGTTAGTAGGACCTTCATGGTCAAATTGCAGCAAAATAAACTACTTCAGAGGAATAACATGCAAAAGAGACTTGCTTGGGCCAAGAAACACATAGGATGGACAACTGGACAACTGGACAAATGGGAGAGTTTTGGTTCTAACCTTTGTGTCTTTGTTAGACATAGAGAGGGTGAACAGACTGTTCCTGAATGTGTGGTTCCCAATTTGTGGGTGTGCTCTGTTGTTGACACTGTTGTATGGCTACCATCGCATTTTGCAACAACATGCCATCGTTTGTGTTCCCATCATTTGTTTTTCAGCAGGACAATGACAATGACCCCAATTTAAGATTATGTAAGAGCTATTTCTCAAAGAAAGAAAGTGATGGAGTGTTGCATCAGATGACCTGGCCTCCACAGTCACCTGATCTGAATCCAGTTAAGATGGTTTGGAATGAGAGTGGACCGTACAGTAAATGTTGGAAAACCATTCGAGGTGACAATTTTTTAACATGGTTTTGTTGACCACTGTACATAATTCCATTATTGTTGTGTCATGATTTTAATGTCAGGATTAATGTACAATGTTGAAAACAATATAAATACATAAAAATGAAAAAAATAAGAATAAGAATTGAAGGTCAAATTTTTGACTGGTACTGTAAGTAGAAGAAAACAAATAAAAATCCAGTTCCTAATGTCTCTCACCTGGTTTTAATAAAACATACAGCTGTGCATTAGAATCACAGTGGAAATTAATTCCATGTTTATGAAAATCTTGCCAAGAGAAGCACTTATGGCAAAAAGCAAAAAGCCAAAGGCCTGGAACACCAAAATTTACTGCAGTCTGCATAGAAATGTCTCTATTTACTGATAATGATCAGTGACAAATGACCTTAGCCAAGAGAGAACTTTATCTTAACTCCAAAACATTTTCTTATTTATCAAGGTATGATACGTACGTGGTGTCAAAAGCTGTACTAAGGTTAAAACAACCATGATCAGGAGCCAGTTGTAGGTCATTTATCACTTTAACTAGCACTGCCTTTGTGCTATGATTAGACCTAAATCCTAACTGATACAGTTCATGTATGTTATTCCCGTAAACGTATGAGCTTAACTGTTTTTTCTACGATCTTGGAGATGAAGAAAAAACAGTTTTTCTACGATCTTGGAGATGAAGGGGATATTTATTATTGCCCTACTGTATACAGTATTTGGACAGCTTACAGGACATTTTTTTTTAAATCACAGCTGATTATTGATTATTTAAAAGATTTAGGTGCATTCCACCTAATTCCATTCCTTCCACCAGTAAGGAAATAATTGAGTAGTTTTAAAAGTTTAATCATTTAGTGTTTGATTATGGTCCCCTATGTACTATAATCAAGTTTGGAAGGGATTGCAAGATGTTCTCCAGAACTCAACAAGCAGGGAATAAATAACATATGAGCAAATGCATTCATGTATGTAAATGTTTGTTTCTATAATTAGAAGTTTCCCATGAGAGTTTATGTTCTATAGTTTAAAGAATAATTTAATCGTTTATGTGTTGCATAAACAACATAAATCCTCAAATTATTCATATGTGAATGGAGTTTCAAGAAATTAGAGGGAAGGTGATTGTAACTGGAACAGCTTGGTGAATGAGCAACTTTTCTTTTCTTCTCCAAAATTTAGAAAGAAAAAAACAGTATAAAATATGGAAACAAAATAAACTAGTGATGAATAAATTGCTGTGGCAAAGAAATGTATGTAAATATTAGTCATGTGTTCGCTTTGATTATATATAAGCTCATCTATGATGGTTTGTTGTTACTCAGCACTTATTAAAAATTTTTAGAACAATGGAGAACCACATTTTATAAAATTATTATTTTACAAATTCACACTAATATAAATACTGTACATCTGGACATGGAAAACTAACCTCCACAGTTTTCACATTGCTATCCAATAAATATATTGACTTTATTAGCATTATGGTAAAGTGTTAAATATTAATAGTCTAAAATCGGGTCATGATAGCAAATGAAGGAAACAGGCCCTTTCATTATTTGTTCAGATTTTACAATGGCAAGAACAAAATTATTGGTTGCTAAGCCCCCCAAAGGAGGATCCAGTTCCATGATCAGGTTTCATACTTTAAGCAGTATGGCACAGACAGGAGAAAGAATTAGAACTGAGAGGGAAAGCTGATGCTATTCCCTTTTCCATGTATCTAACCTTGTTTGGAACTTTTTTATTCAGTTAAAGTGTTCGTGAAAATGAAAGAACATTGAATTTCAGTGAGAGAAAAAAACAGCAACAATCAAAATAATCTGGTGTGTGATGAATTTGCTTGAAATATTCCTCCAGAAAGAATGACTCTAAAAGCTTGTCTGAACCAGGTATAGAAAAATGCATACACTATTGGATTACAGGTTGAGTTGAAATATCCAACCCAGAGGAATAAATCAAACACAATCTGAGGAATCGAATAGCCTGTAAATGGATCTAAGCAGTCACAAATAAAAAATGGCACCCATGAAATCAGAAAAACTCCCACAATTATGGCTAATGTTTTTGTGGCCTTCTTTTCTGACTTGCTCAGCTTGCCAGCTTTTTCCTCCGTTGTGCTCATCTTTGCATTTGTGGATTGAATTGCACGAGCTTGTCTTCGTGCAGTGCAAAATATTTTCACATACACACACAGCATGATTACTGCAGGGATGTAAAAGCATAGAATAGGAAACACTACAGCTGCCGCTTTAGTTTGAAAAACCATACATGCACCCTCACAAAGGAAGGTATTGTAATAAAATTCTTCACTTCCACAAATATTAAGTTCCAGAAATATCATACCAAACCCGAGTGCTGCAGAAATGCCCCAACATATAACAATCATGAATCTAACAGTGTTAGGAGTCATTTTCCTGTGATATAGAAATGGATGACACACAGCATAATATCTGTCTAAAGAAATAATACACAAGTTTAAAATGGAGGCAGTGCACACAGTAACATCCAAACTGCTGTGTATTTTACAAAAGATGCTCCCTAAATACCAGCAAGTTTCCACAGAGCGTATCATGCTAGGAGGCATCACTACTCCTCCTACAAGCAGATCAGCGACAGCCAGAGAGAGAATGAGGTAATTAGTTGGAGTGTGTAATTGTCTGAAATGTACAACAGTTATGATCACCAGCAAATTTCCAATCACAGTGATAAGAGATGAAGTGCTAAAGAGGATGTAGAGCAAAACTCGGACTTGAAGTGGATAATCAGTCTTCAAACATGAGGTATTAAGGGAACTGAAACAAAGTGAGGGCTCCTCCAAAATCCCCAATTCATTGATATTGTCCATGTAGAGCACTCACAAGTTCTAAATCTGAAAAAAATAAATAACAAGATCTAGGTACGACCACAACTAGTAATAGTGAGGTGTAGTAACCACGATATATATTGCTATTATAAATTATATACTTCAAACTAATGGTAGTGGTTACATTCCAAACAGTTATTTTATAATAATCCTTCATACTGTACCTCTTTATACCATGTAGATGAACTAAACCAAGGAAAATAAAGTCTACATTTATAGTCTATCATAGCCAATTGTAATGAATCATGTTAACCCCTGATGGTGAATGATGCAATTTAATCAGGATCCTTCCATTTTTTTTTAACAAATGTTCCAAGTTCAAAATATGATCCTCATGCACTGGTACCTTGTCCACTGCTTTAAATCGTACATAGTTTCATTCAATTTTATTCCCTTTTAGTCAAATTATACATGTTTTAAAACCCTCAGCTGGGTCAACTGGCATTGTTGAAAAAAAATCTTTAAATTATTTTGCAATGTTTAAGAGTCACTATTGTTTTGCCTCCAACATTTTCTTTATGTTTGAGTTTACTTTCTCATGCACTAGCATCTGCAGCATTTGTGGTGTCTTAAGTAAAATCTTATTTCTCACATTGGAATATATAAAAAAAAAAAAAAAGCTATGGACTTTATTACTATACAAAACAATTTGGACTGACATTTTTGCAGTGCAGCAATAGCAGATAAGAACATTTAGCTTAACAACAAACTAACCAGGGATGTTACGATAACAAGCATTTCCTCCAGGGAAAATGATCAGATTCTTTCATTGTAAAAAAAAAAAAAAGGAGAAGCTCAACTAAATCAACAAAAACACAAAATCAACCCCACACAAATAAACGTCTCGAGTTACTTTGCTGTAACCCTGTTCCCTGAACGAGATGCTGCGTGAAAACGCTATGGGAACATCTTTTTGTGTTGCCGGTTGTGAAGCATGTGTGTATTAAACACGCCAAATTTTTGCCTTATATAACCTCGGTCAGGTGACGTAATCTGATGAAGTGCACCTACAGGTTATAAATAGGAGTGAACCGGAAACATTCCTCAGATCAATTTTGTCTGAAAGGACGTCCAGTCACGCAAGCAAGCATCTCATTCCCGCTTTTGAGAAGATGGCCTCTCCAGCTACCTTGGGCTGGACGGCCATCTAAGACCGCACCCCAGCCCAGGGGGAAGCGTCTGTCATTAGCGTCTTGCGATGACAAAACGCAGATAGAGTGGGACCCAAAGTCAGAAAACGAGGTCTGAACCACATAGAAAGGGTACAAACTCCCTGGCGCATAACCCTTATTTGCCTCTGAGGATTGGCCCTTGAGTAAAATCCCCTGGCTTTTAGCTACAACTGAAACAATCTCATGTGCAGAAGGCCCACAGGTATCACCATGGACGCAGCTGCTATAAGACCTAAAAATCTCTGAAAGTGATGAACCGTCACCTTCTGGCTTAGCTTGTTTTCCTTCAGGGTGTTGGAAATGGATTCGACACGCGCAGGAGACAGCTGTGCCTGCATTGCGATCGAATCCTACGTGGCACCCAATATGTTGTGTTCTGAGCAGGAAAGAGAACGCTTTTTATGGCGTTGAGTCTAAACCCTAAAAAATCAAGATGAGCTAGGACAACATGCCAATGTCGAAGCGCTAGCTTCTGAGACTGATCCAGAATCAGCCAGTCGTGTATGTCATTCAAAATACGGTTGCAGGTGAAAGAGCTAGGCCAAATGGAAGGACCCGATTCTGGTAAGCTTCACCCCCGAAAGCAAACTTCAGGAACTTCCTGTAATGTGGCAATATTTCAATATGAAAATATGCGTCCTTCAGGTCGATTGTCACATACCAATGCTCTGGTTGGATTTGAGAAACAATCATTTTGACAGTCAACATTTTGAACCTGTACTTTTTCTGGTAACTCCAGAGTCAGCAAATGCGCCATTTTCGGTTTCACGTAAGTGGAGACCACGCCGTTGAAATGCGGAGGGCGATGTGAGAATTGAATCCTTTAGCCTCTCTCTACAGTGCTTAGTACCCAAGGAGATATACTTGGCAGTAGCTTCCACGCTGCCAGTTTCTCCGAAAGGGGCAAAAGTCTTGGCGGCTCGGTTAGACGGTTTAACCTTTCGTTGGAGACCGGTGTTGCCCGAAACACCAGTGGTGGCGGAGCATGAACACCGACCTCCCGGGGGTGCCAGGGAGAACACTTCATTCTTGAAAGGAATTTTACGCGGCCCTCCCCGGCGGGGGGGCACCCCACAGTCCTGGGCGAATGAGCCTCAGGACTTCTTCTTCATGAAGAAGACAGTACGTAGGTCCGATTTCTTTGAGGCGGATTGCGAAGCGCGGCGTGCCACACCCCAGTCTTACGAGGGGGTGCCCGGCTCATAACACTCTCTTTCTGTGCTTCATGCCTCGTGAGGGTCAGACTCGGTCGGGACTGGGTGGCCCACAGTCCCGACTCTTGAGCATGGTGGGGAAGGAATTTCCAGAAGACTTGTTCATATAGTTTCGCCTCCCGAAACCTAGTGGCGACGGAGTTAACGACGTCGCCAAAAAGGCCGGAGGCAAGATGAGGGCATCAAGGAGGAATGCACGATCCTTATCCTTGATGCCCGTGAGATTTAGCCACAGGTGCCTCTCCGCTGAAACCATCGCAGCCATAAAACAGCCGATAGCACGGGCCGTCTGCTTTGTTGCACAAAGAGACAGGTCTGTGGCTCGGCCAGGAACGCCTTATGATGAAGAGCCCCACAAGTGCTCAAGTCTTTCAGCAGGTCAGCCTGGTAAGCCTGCAAAAATCGCCATGGTGTGCAGTGGAGCACCAGCCTGATCCACTGCCTGAAAAGCTTTTTCCCACCAGGGAAGACGTCAATCTACGCAGCTTGGTGGGGAGTGAGTGCTTTTTCAGGGAGGATGATGTCCCAGGAGAGAGATAGCCCGCAAGCGTCTCTTCTATCTGGGACATCATCATATAACCCGCGCCTTCGCATCAACGATATTCGAATAAATCGAAGTTGATGGCACGAAAAATACGCGATGAATAAGGCTTATTCCATAAAAGAGTTAACTAGTCATGAAGGTTGCCAAAGAAAAAGGAGCGAGAGAGAGAGAGAGCATCGCTGAGGCTTCTCTCCCGGCCACCCAACAGAAACCTGTCATCTAAATTTATTTATTTATATTTTTATAAATAATACTTACCTGCAGTAACTCCTCCATACCCGCGGAAGCGGGAGTAGGTCTCTCCTGTCCATTCACAAGAAGCGCGCTTGAGAAGTGGACGGAAAGCTTCGTGATCCAGCGCGAGCGCGAGAGAAAGGGGGAATTCTGTCTCGTGCACGTCTGCCACATTGCACTGTTTAACCCCAGGAATGCGCCGCGGCTCACAGTTTCTCTTTAAAGAATGCGAGCCGTGCGCGAAGCACTCAAAACAACGATGTGGAGGTCGCGCTCCGAAAGAGATTTCGGATTGCTCTGTCACTCTGTCACTCTGCACTTACCTCAGGATAGTTCTAAGCTTTTGCACTGTGTGCATGCTGTCTGGTTTTGATCATGTTATGGTTGGTAATCCTGGTTTAACTATGACAATGTGATGCATGATTACCTGACAAAAACCTGCTGTATGACTGTTGATTTTGATTTGGTTGCCTGAGTATTGTTTTATTGAACTTGCAGCCTTTTCTGCTTCCTGACAAGGGGGCTGTGGCATTGTCAGAATTTGAACTTGAACTTTTAAGGAAAATTTCAGAGTGCAAGGGCAGGTTAACTTTTTATTACAGTAAATGTGAAGAACAAAGGTATCAAAACAATTACAGATAAACAGAATCCGGAAACTGACAGGCAAGAGGTCAAGACATCTGCAAGTGGAATCAATGGAGTATTGAAAGTCTGGAAAGCTAGCACAGAGTCAGGTATACTGGATACTAAATGCCACACTGTGTAGGTTAGAAGTGATAGCTTGCAGGACCATTAGTAGTCGAGGCAGCTGCTAAGAGGATTTGGGTAATGAAGTTTGTCACAGCTGTTTCTGTAGACATTATTAAGCTGTGGGTGGGGAAATTCAGTGCCTGTTCTGGCATGGATCTGACAGCAAACCCCTTGTGATAGAGCAATGACTTATATCGTGCCACTCCACTCAACCCGTTTACCCATCATGTTCTTTAAGACTTAATATTGGATCCCTTAAGGATGGTATTATTTATGGACATCTGTATAATTGTTGCATTTCTAGCAAATCCCTGTCATGGTACTCCACCCTAATATTTTTGTCTGCCTACTGTTATTGAAAAGTATATATTTCCCTTAACACCATTAATGTAATTTAGTCCTGCTGCCCACATTGACAGGGCATCATATTTCTAGATATTTTCCCCTCACTCATCTTATTTAAGCTCCTTCTGTTCATACTGTCCTCGCCCTTGACTTCTGTTATGAACTGTCCAAGCAGTTGCCTTGCAATCAGGGGGCACACCAGCAATGATGTGGAGCATGCAGAAGAAAGAAATGCAAAATTCAAAATGAGACGGGCAGCAAAGATGGAACCATGCAGCCTGTCTGTTTGGGCTCTTAGCTGTAAGCCCTTTTTTCACACAGTGCAAAATTAGCACCAATGGTTCAGAGTGCAACAGCTCACAGGGTGAGGACAAAGCCCATAACTGCTTGCCTACAAATGGCTCCAGCATAAAAGCAATGGAGACAACTACTGGCAAACTTCTGCTTAAGATATGCTCTGCACCACATGACCCTTGCTCAGGACCATCTTAGCCTAGCTAAGAAGTGCCCTACGTTATCAAGGAAGTTCTAAGTCCCCCCTGCCAGGCCTCAAGAGTGTCATGGATGCAACCTGCCCCATCTCATTGCTGATGTCATGCTGCTGCCGCTGCCACCAGGCTTTAAGAATATTTGCCATGCTCTTTCCCAAAACCTACCATTTATGCACACTGTGCTCATGCCCAGCTCTGGCCCAGGGCTTATGCCCAGTCCCACAACAGTGCCCATGCTAAACTTTCACAAAGCTTTCAGGTCCTATATCACAGTGTGAGCACTGGATGAACCAAAAATGTTTTTTATTATTATTTTTTTTGGGTTGGGTCAGGGTTCCCTCTAGTGGCACAAAGCCAGTTTGAAATCTTCACTGTGTTCATGTATATGGGGACCTTAATTTTTAAATGTTTCCTTACTGTTCATTTGTCTAGATTGTTTCTTATTTAAGGTCTTGTTCTGTTGTATCTGTTCTGTTAGTTTTTTGTTTATGTGTTCATTATTCCTATCTGCACTTATGCCATGCCATGGAAGTTTATAGATTTCACAGGTGGTTTGTGTCTCTTCATAAAGGTTCACAGTTTCCAACAGTCCAAATTCATTGTTTACTGTTAACATGGACAGCTTTGAGCTGTCACTAAGAAGAACTGGTACTGTTTGTACTGTTAGCATAGACAGCTTTGAGTTGTCACTAATGAAGAACCTGTAATAAAAATAAATAAATGAATAAATAAATAAATAAACCCTTCAAAATAGTGGACCAAACCTACAGTAAAATGGCAAATTCCAATTGGCTTACTAACTTACTAAACAATATGTTCTGATATATATTACATTGCGAATGCAGTGTTATGTAGTGTATAGCAGGTTTATATTGGACCCATGGCTATCCAAAAAAAGGTTATCCATTTTGTTGTTAACAGGTACTGTAAGAAATCTGAACAGGGTGCTAATCCATCGCAGGGAACACACACATACACTGTGGGCAATTTGGGAACGCCAATTAGCCTAACCTGCATGGCCAGCACATGCAAACTCCATGCACACAGAGATGGGAATCAAGCCTGGCCGGGAATCGAACCCAGACCCTGGAGGCTCAAGGCGATAGTGCTAACCACTGCACCACTGTGCCACCGGCTTATACACGTTATTGAGCAATAATCATTGAATAATACAGAAATGTAGCTGTATTAGCTCATTGCATTTGTGTACACAAAAGATAGTGAAGATACAGATAGAAAGGAATGGAACAGAACATAAAAGTCAGTTATAGTATTCATGTTTATACAAGTCTCTAATTAACACTTTACAGTATTTAACCTAAAATAAAACTAAAAAGAAAAAAAAACTTTTAAAACAATCGAGTGTGGGATGAATTAGCCTGAAATATTTCCCCAGACAAAATGACTCTGAAAGCGTGTCTGAACCAGCTGTAGAAAAAAGCATACACTATTGGATTGAATGTTGAATTAAAATATCCAATCCAAAGGAAAATATCAAACACAACTGGAGGAACTGAATATCCTGCAAATGGATCTATGCAGTTACAGATATAAAATGGCACCCAGGAAGTAAGAAAAACTCCCACAATTATGGCTAATGTTTTCGTTGCCTTCCTTTCTGATTTGCTCATATTGGATTTTTCGTCAGCTTTCTTTGTCTGTGCATTTGTAGATTGAATTGCACGTGCTTGTCTTTGTGCAGTGCGTAAGATTTTGATATAAACACAAAGCATGATTACTGCAGGGACGTAAAAGCACATAATAGGAAACACTACAGCTGCCACTTTAGTTTGAAAAACCATACATGCACCTTCACAAAGGAAGGTATTGTAATAAAAATCTTCACTTCCAAGAATATTAAGTTCCAGAAATATCATACCAAACCCGAGTGCTGCAGAAATGCCCCAACATATAACAATCATGAATCTAACAGTGTTAGGAGTCATTTTCCTGTGATATAGAAATGGATGACACACAGCATAATATCTGTCCAAAGAAATAATACACAAGTTTAAAATAGATGCACTGCACACAGTAACATCCAAACTGCTGTGTATTTTACAAAAAGTGCTCCCTAAATACCAGCAAGTTTCCACAGAGCGTATCATGCTAGGAGGCATCACTACTCCTCCTACAAGCAGATCAGCGACAGCCAGAGAGAGAATGAGGTAATTAGTTGGAGTGTGTAATTGTCTGAAATGTACAACAGTTATAATCACAAGGAGGTTTCCAAACACAGTGATAAGAGAAGAAGTGCTAAAGAGGAGGTAGAGAAAAAGTCTGACTTCCAGAGGATAATCTAACTTTACACATGAAGTATTAAAAGAACTGAAACAAAGTGGAGGCTCCTCTAATATATCCAACGTGATGTTATTGTCCATTTACAGCATGCAGAATGAATTCCAGCTCTAAAGAAAATAAAAAAAATCAAACATCAAAGCCAAATTATGGTATTATCACATAATTAGCATAGTTTAGGAACAAATATAGCACTGTTACACAATAACCACTAACATACATTGACTAACATATAATGAATAAGACAAGTTAATCAAAGTGAAGAACACTTATAAAATTTATAGTTTGTTATAGCCAATAGGAGACCATCAGTTTAATCCCTGGTGAAGGACGGTGGGGCAGAAAACAAACAGTTCTGCATTAACAGAGTATACTGTAGTATGCTGAATTTCATTTAAAAAAAACGGCATTAACTATGAATTGTATAGAAATGGTTTGTCATATTTATCTTTAAATCCACATTATACTCAATCTTCAACTCAGTGATCCTTATAAAGCAAAGCATAATTTATGATTTATAATTTAAGCATGAATTAAAGGTGCAAAAAGGGACATATTGTTCTTTCAAACCCCCTAAATGGCAGATATGTATTAACAGAGTGGATAAAAGTAGTGAGTAGAGGACAGACCCAAATGTGTGAACTCAGAATTGGATTTATCATATCAAATGCAGAAATCAGTATTGTTGCCAGTGACTTGTTTATCTAATCCTGGGTGCCCCGGGATTTTATTTTGTCTCAACTTCACATCTCCCTGATAATTCCTGATAGCTTGAATCTCACCCTCACTCTTATCAGGCTTATAAAAATACATTTCACTACAGACCATAAATCTGTTGAGGAAAGACTATGTGAGAGAGAACTTCCCTTTGTTGTTTTTAAACAGAAACTGAACTACCATCTCTTCACTAAACAGTTATGTAGGCACTGTAATAACACAGTGACCAAATGTTGAAGAATTAGTCATTAGCCATGTTAGTTGAGAATGACAGATTGTGCCACCAAAAGTACTAACCATCTGTCCATTGCCATATTGCTTACCCTGTGTTGGGTTGCGAAGGGCCTGTAACCTCTCCCGGGGAACTTATGGCGCTTTTCCACTGCATAGTACGGCACGGCACGGTTCAGTACAGCTCACTTTTGGGGGGTTTTCCACTG
>JAQMYJ010000012.1:37714332-37733297 GCA_030014305.1 Clarias laeviceps | reverse complement strand
CTAATGTGCCACAAACAGGAAGTTAATATCACCAACCAGTCCCATTTTATTAAGGTGTATCCATATAAATGGCCCACACTGTAGATTGACCTTATCCGTTATGAGACTGTAACTATATCTAAGAAAGTAGAACATCCCTATTCACCAGAAGGTTAACACTTATCTATTCAGCCCAATTGCAAGATGTTTTCTTCAAAATCTTCAACAGGATTGTGCCAACACCTGTACAATTCATTTCCAATCAAAATTGATGAAACATCTGACCCTTAATATATTACAATGACAGTATTTTTTTTATTTATACAAAAAATAAATACATTTATTTAATTTATATTTTATCTTTTAAGGTAAATATACCATATTTATCCTACCAATTAACATCATTTCTATGTTAGCGCCTCCAATTTGTACTGCATACAAATTATAAAAAATCTAATAAAAAGTTTACCTTCTGACTTGCTATTGCTGGTTTTCACCTTGTTTGTCTTCATCTTTGCATTCGTGGACCGAATTGTAAGAGCTTTTTTTTTTTTTTTTTGTGCAGTGGGAAAAAAATTCACATACACAAACAGCATAATTACTGCAGGGATGTAAAAACAAAACAGTGCAAATGACATGCCTGCCACTTCAGTTTGAAATATTGTGCATGCACCCTCACAAAGGAAGGTATTATAATAAAACTCTTCGCTTCCAAGAGTATTGAGCTCCAAAAATGGCATGCCAAACCCAGTTGCTGCAGAAATGCTCAAGCAGACAATAATCATCAATCTAATAATGATGATGCACAGCACAAAGCATAATATCCGTCTAAAGAAATAATACACAAGTTATAATAGATGCACTGCACACAGTAACATCCAAACTGCTGTGTATTTTACATGCATTGCTGGTGTGTATTAATGGGAAGGCTTCAGACTTTGTTGTGTATATTTGCGTTTTTGGAAATGTCAGTAGAACTAAATATATCATTACATTACTATAATAAGTACATTTTACTGCTATAAGAACATGGGAATGACGTCGCAAAAATGTACTCAAAGGAGAGATTATTATTGACTCATTGTCTATACTGCTTTATCCTGTATTCAGGGTCGTGGGGGGCCTGGAGCCTATCCCAGGATGCTTAGGGCACAAGGCGGAGTATGCACTTCACAGGGTGCCAATCCATCGCAGGGCACACACACATACACTCATTCACACACTACGGGCAATTTGGGAATGCCAATTAGCCTATTCTGCAAGTCTTTGGACTGTGGGAGGAAACCGACCAAGCACGGGGAGAACATACAAACTCCATGCACACAGAGACGGGAATCAAGTCTGGCTGTGCTAACCACTAAACCAGCACTGGTGTAATAATGCCTGACCATAATGGCCTGACTATATTATTATTATACATTTTGTGTCCATAGGAAAAAATTAAAACAACCTTAAAAACATCTAATCATGTATATCTGTGCTATTTCTTTGCCTACGTGACCCTTTTTTTTCCTAATAAAATTCAGTTTATTATATTGCCGTTTTGAGCTTAAAAAAAGGATGTCTCTCTAAAATGCACAATTTTGAACCCCATATATGTTTATTTAAAAACAACAAAACACATAATGGCTAAAAAAGCACTGAGCTTTAAGAGCTACCTTTTGAAACCACAAAGCTGTCACTCTTTGCTCTTTGAACAAGGTCAATAAAAAGTATTCACTTTATTCTCAAGAAAATCATCAGAGAATTCTCCACTAACCTTATGGTTTTTAGTAGACTACTTTTCACCTAGTGTTTTGTTACAATATGATTCCTTTGAGTTTTTAGGTTATTTAACAATTCTTAATGTTAGCAAATTGTATATATTTATTTTCAGTAAAATCTCAGATAAAATGGTAAATTATAAAAAGGTACAGCACTTTTAAACCTCTGAAAACTATTGATTCTCTAGAGCATAATCAAAGGGTTATTTCATCTTGAAGCTTAAAGGTATTTCATTTTTGTTTGCTTACAGATGCTACATAGTCTCTTTTCTAAATGTACTTACTGTTGTAAGACAATCATGTTTGAAATCTTTTAATAAAATAATTTCAATACAAGCAGTTCACACTAATTCAAAAAAGTGTATTTTAAGCCAGTAAGCAACACCTTCTTATACAGAAAGGCTATTCACATTTAACTGTTTTGCACATCATATGGTGCTACTTTCTTAAAGATCAATATACAAAGGATCAAGATTACCTCTGGTAACCTGTTGAGGGGCATGAGAGTGGGATTAGTGTGTAAATACTCTTGCTTATGAATGAGGGAATGCAAATTTCTCTTTGATAACTAAATGTGATCAAAATGTGTCATCAGTAGAATGTAAAATTTGATTTTATCATGTTTTACAAAGCTCTTTACACTTTACTCTGGTTTAGTTTATCTTATAAAAGTACAAACATTAGATCATTTAAAATATTATTGTAGCTGAGACTAACTATTATATAGCTGTTAAATAACCTTAACAGTCCTGAGAATCAGATCACAGTAGAACACCCCTAGTCCTATACACAATTAAATACACACAAAGTAATAAAGACAAATATTCAGCCGGATTTCTATAAATCTGTTAATTTCCGCTCATCTCTCCATCTTTATCCTACTGAGTAACATGCTTTGCATATAAGTACATAGGTGGGAATGTGGAACTGTATATAGGGAATGAAGGCAGTTTATAGTATTATCCATTTGCTTTAGAATTATAAACACCCAGGAGGATGTTTAGAGAAGAGAAGAAGTGAAGGATAGGTGGAGATGATGTGAAAATGATTAATGATCAAATTATTTCCAAAGTTTATCCTAAAACAAGCATTTAAAACAAGTTGGTGTGTGAAGAATCAGCCAGAAATATTTCACCAGACAAAATTACTCTAAGAGCATGTCTGAACCAGCTAAAGAAAAATGCATACACTATTGGATTACATGTTGAATTGAAATATGCCACCCAGATTAATACATCATACACAGTTGGATGAACAGCATATCCTGTAAATTGCTCTATGCAAGTACAGGTAAAATATGGCACCCAGGAAGTTAGGAAAACTCCAATGATTATAGCTAATGTTTTTGTGGCCTTCCTTTCAGACTTGCTAATGCCAACTTTTTCCTTAGTTGTCTTCATCTGTGAATTTGTGGACTGAATTGCACGAGCTTGTCTTTTTGCAGTATGAAAGATTTTCACATACACAAACAGCATAATCAATGCAGGAATGTAAAAAGTGAACATAGGCAGCACAATGGCTGCCACTTTAGTTTGAAATATTGTGCATGCACCCTCACAAAGGAAGGTATTATAATAAAACTCTTCACTTCCAAGAATATTAAGCTCCAAAAATATCATACCAAACCCAGTTGCTGCAGAAATGCTCCAGCAGACAATAATCATCAATCTAATGGTAGTAGGAGTCATTTTAATGTGATACAGAAATGGATGACACACAGCATAATATCGGTCTAAAGAAATAATACACAAGTTTATAATAGATGCACTGCACACAGTAACATCCAAACTGCTGTGTATTTTACAAAATGTGCTCCCTAAATACCAGCAAGTTTCCACAGAGCGCATCATACTAGGAGGCATCACTACTCCTCCTACAAGCAGATCAGCAACAGCCAGAGAGAGAATGAGGTAATTAGTTGGAGTGTGTAATTGGCTGAAATGTACAACAGTTATGATAACAAGCAAGTTTCCAATTACAGTAATAACAGAAAAAGTGCTAAAGAGAATATAAAGCAAAACCCGGACTTCCAAATGATAATCAGTCTTCAAACATGAAGTATTAAGGGAAGTAAAACAAAGAGAAGGCTCCTCCAAAATCTCGACCTCAATCATATTTTCTTTCTAAAACCTGCAGGATGCCTTCCAGGTCTGGAGAAAATAAGCACAATGTGTCAAATGATTGCATTATTACATTGCATAACAACTCTGGTAATGCAGAATGTAAGTAATAATTAATTTTACCTTACTCTGTACACGTAGGGGAAAGCCAACAAAAGAAAAGAACATCTACATTTATAGTAGACCTTAGCCAATAGCAGGATACCCTATTAATTCCTGGTGGGACACAACAGGAAAAAAAAAAAAGAAAAGAAAAGAAAAGACAGCCCAACAAACAAACATTCACACAAGAATACAACATACACATACCCAGAAAGAGAACGAGAGAAAGACAGAGAAAGAGCATAAAATGATGCAGAGTGGATGGAAACAAATGTATAAACGGAGCATTGAACATATTTGAAAATCAATGGCAAAGTTCACAGTGATAAAAAAAGAATAATCACAGAATCGTATCACCAGACTACTGACAAATACTCAGTAACAAATGTGACAAATACACAGATAGTTTACAAACAAATGCACAAACTGGGAATTAAATTTATTAGATGAAATTCAGACATTAGTGTCAGAGGTCACAGTAGTGGTTAAAATACAAGCAGCATATTTACAAAATATTTACAATACTAAATGTACATACAAAGGTCTAGGTAACTAGGAATCACAGTGGAGCAAAAACAAAAAACCCTGGCTTTGACTTGACAAGACAAATACAAGATGGCCCAATGAGATAAAAATACATAGAAAAATAATTTAACAGGATGGTACTACATAAATGTCCAATGATTCAGGGTAAAACATTAAAAGCAAAACGTCTCGGGTTACTTGACTGTAACCCTGTTCCCTGAAAAAGAGGGAACGAGGTGCTGTGTGAAAAACGCTATTTGGAACGCTCTTTCCACGACCGGTTGTTGAAGCATGTTTGGCTTATTTAAGCTCGGTCAGGTGATGTCATTTGATTAGGTGCACCTGGAGGTTTTAAATAGGTATGAACCGGAAACATCCTCAGGTCAATTTTGTCTGAAAGGACGTCCATTCACACATACAGTTCACGCAGCATCTCGTTCCCGCTTTTTCAGGGAACAGGGTTACAGTCAAGTAACCCGAGACTTTCCCTTTCAAAAGCTACACTCGATGCTGCATGAAAAATGCTATTGGGAAGCATAATACCAACGCTGCCGCACTCAAAAGTGTCTGGACCCCCAGGGCTGTGTAGCGTGTGCGCACAATTACCAAAGAGGTCTAGACCTGATTTTGGGATGCTGACTCGAGGACCCATGAGGCTGGAGTAGCATGGACATCCAAACTACAAAATCTGACAAATGTGTGTGGAGAGGACCAACCTGCTGCATCACACACTTGCTGCAAGGGGACACCTCTTGCCAAAGCCATTGACGATGCAAGCCTCCTAGTTGAATGGGCCCTAACTCCTAGAGGTGAAGTGTGACCATGCACCTCGTAGGCTAGGGCAATAGCATCCCTCACCCAATGTGACATCCTTTGTCTAGTGGCAGCCGCACCCCGGTTGCAGCCCCCTTAGTATATAAAAAGCTGCTCCGACTTGCGCCACTGGCTAATGCGTTGGATGTAAATCTGCAGAGCACGTACTGGACACAGTAAGTCAAGTCTTTCCTGCTCCGGAGCATTAAATAGCGGAGGACAGAAGGCTTCGAGAACAACTGGGTGCATGGTCGAGAATGGAACTTTCTTAAGATAATTCGGGTGAGGATGCAGAATAGGTTTGACCAGCCCATGGGCAAAGTCCAGGCAGGATGGCAAGACTGACAGAACCTGCAAATACCAAATTCTCTTCAAAGAATGTCCATTAGAAAAAACATCTTAAGGGTCAAAAACCTCACAGGCGCTGACTCTAGAGGATTGAAAGAGGTATGAACCAAACCCTCGAGCACAATAGGTAAGTCCCATGAAGGGACGGTCATTCTAGTGGGCGGCATCAACTGCTTAGCTCCACGAATAAAGCGGGCAACTAAAGGGTGCTTTCCCACAGAAACCCCATCAATCAGAACATGGCAAGCCGAAATGGAGGCCACGTACGTCTTAGAGTGCTAGGACATATGCCCAAGGACAGGTTCTCTTGCAGAAACTCCAGCACTGAAACAATCCGGCAGTGGACTGGGTCTACATGGTTTGCCATACACCAACTTTCAAAACCATTTCATCTGAGGGCATGAGTTCTTCTAGTAGAGTTAGCCCTAGCACTTAATAGTTTCTATTACATTGGCTGGAAGACCAGCATCTCTTAGTTGGTCCCACTCAGGGGCCAGACGTGAAGGTTCCAGAACTCGGGCCTGGGATGAAATTTTGTCCCCTGCGCCTGAGACAGAAGATCCCTCCTGACGTAATCGCCCATGGCGAGCCGTCGAGGAGAGATATTAGATCTGAGAACCATACTCTGGTTGGCCAACGGGGCGCTATCAATAAGAGGCAAAACCCCTGTTGACGGACCTTCGCTAGGACTCCGGGGAGCTGAGCTATCGGCGGAAATGCGTAAAGATGCAGTCTGGGCCACGTGTGGGCCATAGCGTCCAGACCCAGGGGAGCTGGAGGAGTCAGAGAGTAGTAAAGGGGACATTGTGCCATGTCGTGCGAGGCAAAGAGGTCCACCTCTGCTACATAAAATCTCTCCCAGATTTGACTGACCACTTCGGGGTGGAGTTTCCATTCCATTCCATTACAGCTTGTCTGGACAGCAAGTCTGCTCCCACATTCATATGCCCCAGAATGTAAATCGCCCTGAGGGACAAGAACTTGTCCTGTGTCCAAAGCAGAATCTGCTGCACTAGCTTGTTCAAGCGGCGTGAACGAAATCCGCCCTGGTGATTTATGTAAGAGACTACTATAGTGTTGTCCACCCGCACTAGGACATGGTAGTTTCCCAACTGCTGGAGGAAGTATTTCAGGGCCTGAAATAAAGCCTCATTTCGAGGCAATTGATGTGCCATGCGAGCAGATGACCTCTCCAGATCCCTTGGGCTGGACGGCCATCTAAGACCACGCCCCAACCCATGATGGAAGCGACTGTCGTTAGTATCTTGCAACAACAACACGGACCTAGAGTGGGACCCAAAGTCAGAAACCGGGGTCTGAACCACATAGAAAGTGTACGAAGCCCCTAGCACATAACCCTTATCCCTTGCCTCAGGGGATTGGCCCTTAGATGAAATCCCCTGGCTCTCAGCCACAAATGAAAGGGTCTCATGTGCAGAAGGCCCAAGGGTATCACCATGGATACAGCTGCCATGAGACCTAGGATTCTCTGAAAGTAACAAGCAGTCACTTTCTGGCCTAGCTTGATCTTCTTTAGAATACTTAGAATGGATTTGATACATGCAGGAGACAGTTGTGCCTGCATTACGATCGAATCCCATATGACCCCCAAATACGTTGTCCTCTGAGCAGGAGAGAGAATGCTTTTCTTGACGTTGAGTCTCAACCCTAGAGATTTGAGATGAGCTAGGATGACATCCCGATGTCGAAGCGCTAGCTCCTGAGACTGAGCTAAAATCAACCAGTCGTCTATGTAATTCAAAATACGGATGCCCATAGGAGCCAGAGCTGCATCCATGCATTTTGTATATGTGCGGGGTAACAGAGCTAGGCTATCTAGCTAGCTAGGATAGCAGAGCTATCGCAGTAATATAAGTAATTTTCCTTTTACTTTCGCTTTCTGCTTCTTTTCTTTTTAACTGCTGCGCAGTATTCAACACACAGATGTTTGCACACACGCACACACAATACGGTCTTTGAAGACAAAAATACCTGAGGATGTTTCTGGTTCATGCCTATTTATAACCTCCAGGTGCACCTAATCAAATGACGTCACCTGACCGAGGTTATATAAGCCAAACTTTGGCGTGTTTGACACACATGCTTCAACAACCGGTCGCACAAAGAGCGTTCCCAATAGCATTTTTCACGCAGCATTGAGTGTAGCTTTTGAAAAGGAACACAATGCAGCAAAATAGTGAGAAGATAACACGGGCAAAATTCCCACAAAAAACTAGATACTTGTATTACTTATGAAGTGGTAAACCCTGATGAAATAAGTCTCAACTTTCCTTTCTTGTCAGATCTAGCCTAGGATTCAATTAGGTTTTAAAACTGCAGTTCACTCTGAATGTTCAGGGAAAATTTGAGGCTTTCTTTTGGATGATGTACTTCCCCTGACTGTCGTCATTTACAAAACATACGAGTGGGAAGGGGGCATTTAGGAAAGGGAAGGCAAAAGGAAAAACACATTATTCATCATTACTGATACTTCCATATTGCTGTAACCAAAATGTATCTTAATACAAGTGCTGGTGCTTGGTCTATTCGTATTAGCATAAGAATTAATTTCCATAGGGGAACAACACAGCACCCTTTCTATAATTAAGAGTGTGCTACAAGAAATAACAATAATGCACATATTGTCACAGTTGTCTCAGTGTATTTGACAGGGCAACATAAGACTTCTGCATTCCGTTATTGTTTGTTTATATATTGCTTGTGGATTTGTTGTAATTTCTGTCCAGTCTCCAGCCAAATATTAGTTTTAGTCATCTGCTTCTTGCATCTGAATCGTTTTCCAGATAGCACACTGCTGAAGGGCCAATGCTGGGTCAACGGCAGCGCATACATTGGGCAAATGTTGGCATCAGTGGTTGGCCCAATGATATTTTGTCCACTGGCCAAACGTTGGCTCATTGGTGGGGCCAAAAATAGTTTGCCCCAACGTTGGCACAATATTGGTTCAGTAGATAATGGCAAGGTGGGCCAACGTTGGCATAAGTTGGAAATTGGAAATTAAATTAGACACAGTTCATCATTGTGTCTATCATATTAATTTTATTTGTGATAAAATGATTACAAACTAAGAAAATATATGTAACCATTATGATGATAAACTACAAAATAAACACCTAGTACAAACACTTTCATCCACCTCAGCAGGGTGGATGAAAATAAATGTATACTAAGAAAGTACCCATTGTCTTAGACTGTCTTTTATATCAGGTGGCTCTGCATCATCCTCATCATCATTCACCTCTGTACTTTCACCATCAGCTTGGTCACTGTAGCTCAGCTGCTCTTCATCATCATCTACCTCATCAACATTACAGCATCTTTGGAGAACTGTGACTCTAGCCTGTGTAAATACATTAATAATTTGAGCATTGTACAATGTACTTTAAAATATGCTCTTCAAAATATTCATCCAGCAAAATTATGAGAAAAACAAACATTTCCAGTAGTACAGCACACATTTTTTTCTCTAGATGAAACAAAATATTAAAAAATGCAGTGCTCTAAAGCAAAACAACATGTATTGTATATTAGCTCTTTAATATTTCTGACACTTACTATGGTAACAATCCCTCTGGTTCTAACCTTGCTATGGCTCTGTATGCTACTGTATTCACTGGCAACAGGTCAATTAGCCTAGCATAATACTGCCCAGTTAAACATCTTCCTCACCACATTACAGCAAAACTATTAACTGCATTCATATTTTCATGTTACACCACACATTCTCAACACACTTATATCTTACTCAAAAGTACTTACATCTCATTTGGAGGAATATGAACCCACTTGTAGTTAGGAGCAAAGAGGCAAAAACTTTAGCTTATGTTTAGCTTGGCTACAGGACATAAGCAGCAAAACCTGGCTTCTGTGGGGTTTTAGGTTCCTCTCTAGCAATCAGGGACGGATTACGGACCAGGCCAGTGGGGCTGCTGCCTAGGGGCCCTTGGGGTGCAGGGGGCCCGTGGGGCCCGTGTGGTTGTGGTGGTGGTTGTGTGTGTGTGTGTGTGTGTGTGTGTAGGGGGGCTCACGAACATTTTGCCCGGGGGGGGGGCACCCTCGCGAAAGTTTTGCCTGGGGGAGCCTCGCGAACGTTTTGCCCAGGGGCCCACACACCCCATAATCCGTCCCTGCTAGCATAGAGAGCTAAATCATTCAAGGTAAATAGACTACCCATAACCCAAGTCAATCAAGGGCTGATTTCTACATCCCCAGAAATCAACAAGCAGATCTCTCACACCAGGTGCCAGGAAAAGTCAGCAAACAAACCCCTGTGCTGAGAGAACCTGGTTCTTGATGTGAGAACTGCAAGGCCTGTTAATAGAATTTCCAGTCAAACACCAACATCATGATAGCAGAGCAATGTAGGTTGTTGTGCACATGTTCTACTCATAGGAGATGGTTGCTCCAGGAACTTGATTTGACAGTAGGGGCTTTGAATGTTGGGACTATGACAAGGTAAGCAAGAGAGTTGGTTGACATGATGCAGAGAAGGCACTATTTTTCTGGGAGATCAGGTGGAAAGGTAGGCAGGGATGCAGAAGCACAGAAGTTGGTAGACTTTGCAAAGAGGGTGGAAATGGCAGTATTGAGTACTTTCTTCCAGAAGAGAAGAAACATAAGAAGACATATAAGAGCAGAGGCAGATGCACTCAGGTGGACTACATCTACATCTAGCCCATTGCAGTCATTCTGGCAGTAGTGAATGACAGTGGCATGTGGTATGCATTAGTAGTGGTATGCATTAGGTTTCTTGTTAATTTATGTTCTATGTTGCACCTTCATCCAGGAGGAACATTGTTTCATTTTATTGTGTACTGAACTATATATGGTTGAAATGACAATAAAGGCCTACTTTACTCGAATTGAAAATGCATGCTTATACAACCAAAACAATTTTGACAAATACTTAGGTATTTGTGATTTGAAGCATACACAAAGCATTAGTTTTGAATCAGTCTGTAGTACTCCTTACTTTGAAAAAAGAAAAACCTCAAGACTGCAAAATTGGTGTCCCCATTTTGCTATCAAACTTGTTGGCTTGGGTAGAGTGTGGCTTGGCTTGCACACAGGGATGCATGGCTCAAATAAAATAGGGCATAGCTGAGACAGTGAACAGGATATACAGGTCTGGCCATAGCATATTTCAGATAGGGCATGGTTTGTCTGGAGTCTGGAATGGGACGACTCCTCATCAGCCTCTGTAGGGCTACACACACTAGACAGTCTGTGAGGCTGTAGTCTTGGCCTTAATTTGATGCAGTGAGCTATGCTGTCAGCTCTGGAATTGTCAGTGATGGTCCATTTATCCTAGTACAGGGATTTATTTATTGATGGTTACTAAAAATCACTTCTGTAACATCCTCTAATTAAGTATGTGTGCTAACTGCTGCAGACCACAACAGTGATTCCCACATACTGTATGTTAATTAAACAATTTTAATTAGTGGCATTCCTAAACACAGTATGTTAGCACTTAGGCATACTCTACCAAGAAATTTCTCACTCAGGCACTATCAGGGCAAGTAGTGGTAGCCTCATTTGTTAAGTTGTTGGACTAGAGATCAGGGCCCGTATTCACAAAGCTTTTTAGAATCCTCTCAGAGAGCTCCTATCTTAGCTTTAAAAGTCCTAGCTGGGATTCCTAGACTAAAAGTGCTTTAGGGGAAACTTCTTAGAGCAACTCTGAATAAGTAAAGTACAAAACTCTTAATCTTAGTGAGGGGGTGTGGTTGACTCCGTTGCCAGGGATGATGCAGCAATTCAAGGACTGTGATTGGTTCATAAAAAATAACCTCTGACCTCTGTAAAGGTCTTGAAATGTGCTTTTTGTGAAAATAGAATACATGATAATAGTACAGTGAAATCATAATGTTTGTATACAAAGAAATTGTATATGGTAATATAAATATCTTAAAGTTAATTAAACAGCCAAATATTGAAAATGTGTCTACTTTTGAAGCAACCGATTTCCACACAGTAGTTACTATATTTATGTTCTTACATTTATTTATCACACTGATTTTATTACTTGTAATCCATTTCAGATTGATGGGAGCAAAATAACTTTTTACATTTTATAGTTTACATGATTGCAGGACAGTCTATTTAAGTTGCACTTTTGGATGGTATGTAGTCAACAATCCAAGAGAGATGGAAGGGAGTAAAAGAACAAGAAAACCAAATTGGACAGAAGAAAAGTGTTTACTTTTAGCTTTACATTTAGTGTTTGGAGAATATTTCTTCTTTTTGCCATTTTGTTCTCTGCTATAGAAACTCTTAAGCCTCTTAAAAGTCCTCTATACTCTTAACAATTTTTACCTTAGGAGCTGTTTTTAGGGACAATATGTTTTGTGAACCATTTTTATCTTTACTAAGATTTAGTCCTAAATTTAAGGGGAAATTCTAAGAAAATGTCATAATTCTAAAAATGTTCTTAGAATTTCATCACTAGGGGCAAATTTTAGGCTTAAGAAGCTTTGTGAATACAGGCCCAGGGCCCATATCCACCAAGCTTCTTAGAATTCTCTCAGAGAGTTCCTCTCTTAGCATAAAAAGTTCTAACTGGGAGTCATAGACTAAAAGTGATTAAGGAAACTTCTCAGAGCAACTCTGAGTAAGGAAAGTACAAAAACCTTGATCTTAGTGAGGAGGTGTGGTTGACCCTATTGCTAGAGATGATGCAGCAACTCAAGGACAGTGATTGGTTGATAAATAACCTCTGACCTCTGCAAAGGTCGTGAAATGTGGTCTTTGTGAAAATAGAATATATGATAATATAATAGACAGTGAAATTATAATGTTTGCATATGAAGAAATTGTATAATCATGACTACAAGCTAATTTATGCAAATTTTCTGGTTAAATATCTTAAAGTTAATTAAACACCCAAATGTTGAAAATGTGTTTAATTTTGAAGCAATCAGTTTCCATTACAGTTACTATATTTAAGTTCTTACATTTATTTACTATACTGATTTTATTACTTGTAATCCATTTTAGATTGATGGGAGCAAAAGGGCTCAGCTTTTACCAATTTACATGATTGCAGGACAGTCTATTTAAGTTGTACTTTTGGGTGGTATGTAGTCAACAATCGAAGAGCGATGGAAGGAAGTAAAAGAACAAAAAAAAACAGATTGGACAGAAGAGTACTGTTTACTTTTAGCTTTACGTTTAGTGTTTGGAGAATATTTCTTCTTTCTGTCCTCTGCTATAGAAACGCTTATGTCTCTTGAAAGTCCTCATCTCTACTCTTGCCAATTTTTAACTGTTTTTAGGGCTAAGATGTTTCGTGAATAATTTTTATCTTTACTAAGATTTAGTCCTAAAGTTAAGAGGAAATTCTAAGTAAATGTCATAATTCTAAGAATTCACTAGGACCAAATTTTAGGCTTACGATGCGTTATGAATACCGTCCCAGAAGTTCCCAGCACTGCCATCTTGCCCCTGCTGCCTTTCCTTAAGCCAGTGTAAATGAGACAAATTTAAGTCACGCTGAATATGAGCTGCTGCCAAATGTCAAATTCTAAATGGAAATTTACCCTCTACTGTTCTATGGCATAAGGATACAACACTCACAATTGATAATTGTTTCTCTAAGCCAACTAATCACTCACTAAGCTTTGGAATGCAGATCCTAACAGTGCTTAGCAAGATAGCAAACTAACATTTCATATGTGAGATTACTGCATTGAATTAGTGTTCATACCTGTATGCAATGTAATTCTTTTTATTAATCCCTTGTGATTAATAAAAATATACCTTTGCAACTGGAAGAAAACCCTTGGCATATGTGTACACAATTAATTGTAAAAATATGGGGCAGCTATTAATACCACCTTTGTAATTCAGTTTTACAAACAACTCTCATTTTAAATAGTTTTATTTCACCTAAAAATTCTGATAGAATTTGACCCAAGCATATCCAGATGCAATTAGGAATGAGCAATTAAAACAGTTGCATGCGTGATGAATTAATCTGAAATATCTGACCAGACAAAATGACTCTGAAAGCGTGTCTGAACCAGCTGTAAAAAAATGCATACACTATTGGATTACATGTTGAATTAAAATATCCGACCCAAAGGAAGACATCAAAAACTATTTGTGGAACTGAATATCCTGTAAACGGATCTATGCAGTTACAGAGAAAAAATGGCACCCAGGAGGTCAGAAAAACTCCCACAATTATGGCTAATGTTTTTGTAGCCTTCTTCTCCGACTTGCTCATACCCACTTTTTCCTGGGCGGTCTTTATCTGTGCATTTGTACTCTGAATTGCATGAGCTTGTCTTTGTGCAGTGTGGAGGATTTTCATATAAACACATAGCATGATTAGTGCAGGGATGTAAAAACAAAGCATAGAAAACACCACAGCTCCCACTTTGGCTTGGAACACCAGGCAGGTACCTTCACACACAACATTATTGTAATAAAAGTCTTCATTTCCAAGAATATTGAGTTCGAGAAATATCATGCCAAACCCAACAGAAAGAGAAATGCTCCAACACACAATGATCATGAATCTAACAGTATTAGGAGTCATTTTACTGTAATACAGAAGTGGATGACATACAGCATAATATCTGTCTAAGGAAATAATACACAGGTTTAAAATAGATGCAGTACACACAGTGACATCCAAACTGCTGTGTATTTTACAAAATGTACTTCCTGAATACCAGCAAGTTTCCACAGAGCGAATCATGCTAGGAGGCATTACTATTCCTCCTACAAGCAGATCAGCAACAGCTAGAGAGAGAATGAGATAATTAGTAGGTGTGTGTAATTGTTTGAAATGTACAATTGTTATGATCACAAGGAGATTTCCTATCACAGTGATAAGAGAAGAAGTGCTAAAGAGGATGTAGAGCAAAAACCGGACTTGCAGAGGATAATCAGTTTTTAAGCATGAAGTATTAAATGAAATGAAACAAAGAGAAGTCTCCTCCAGAATGTCCAAATCGATGATATTGTCCATCTGGAGCGCTCGCAATGCCATCCAGATCTGAGAATATAAATTTCAGACTATAGCATTACCACACTGGTACTGTAACATAATGTTATGAAGTTATACTAATATTAAATCAGTAATGCAAATCATTTAATGAGCTTGACATCATGTAATTCGTACAAATTTATATTACAATTTCTATTAAAGTGTGTACAATCCAAAAAGCTCTAAACCTTTGTATTCACATTAACCCAACATACCTTGCTCTGTACCTTGAAGTTGAACTAAAGAGAAGAACTCTACATTTATACTCTCTCCTGGCCTATAGCAGAACATAAAAGATCAATTCCTGCTGGAGCATGATATAAATAAACAATCATCCCAAATGTATTATATTCAAATCAGGTTCTACTATCATGGCTATCATTCAAATTCACTCTCTCTATCACCCACTGTTTGCTCTTCAGCCATTTCCACCTAATTTTACACATCATTTATCAAATTTCTCCAGGTAAGAACTGAAGGGGTCAGTAAGGTAGCCTGTGGAACGTTTAGCTGCGGTGTGGATACTGATTATCTACGGACAGGTTGTGCCAGGACAAAATATTGATAAGGGTGTCAATAATTCCAGACTGTCCTACTGTCCAAATGTAGAGATTTAATTTAAAGAGAATTGGCATCAAAGGAAAAGAGGCAGCTGTTGGGCAGGTTGCTCATTGTAAAGGATTTGGATAAACATGTTGTACATGAAGCAAACCAAAATAAGGTACTCAAGATCCAAATGAAACCAACAGTAAAACTCTAGAAGAAACACACGCTAACAATAATAATAATAATAATAATAATAAAAAAAGCAGTGACAATAAATACTAATAGGACTAAGCATTGTTCAAGTATGAACAGTACTTGCTCTAAACAGGAAACAGGAAAATGTTTGGAAAGAGAATCTAGTAATGTTAGGCCAGAGTGCAAAATTAATCTTGATTTGCTGCAGTGCTCTGGTATAAGTTATAGTGAGAATCTTTGTTGTAAACTGGCAGTTTATGTTTGATAACCCTCCAATTAGACTGTATTAAAATGATTCTGCATAGAAATGTGAAAGACTCATTGCAAAATGCTTGAGGGTGGCACAACCACTTATTAGGTTTAGAGTATAATTACTTTTTTTATTTTTTATAAAGTACTAGGTAGGTTTGGACAGCTTTTTCCCTTACAGTATACTGAGATGCAGATCTGGTTAACCTGCAACAGCCGGGAGACATTAGCTAAGACATGAATAGCTTACCTTCATCAGTAAAGATCTCTTTAGGCAGCCCCATACAGCTGAAAAGCGGAGCCAGTTCCCTTGCGATGTTCTTTGAAGTCGCCTCACGTAGTTGCGTTGCCTAATCGACTATGACCAGGATGAATTGGTGTCCTATAGCTGATTTCAGGAGTGGGCCTACAAGATCCCTGCTTGCAGCATGCTGATTGGCAGAGGAATCAGCAGGGTGTGGGTGGGCTTTGTCGCGCTAATATTCTGGACGGCGCTGGCATCACCATCTCGCGCATGTTGGTGGATTGTTTCATGCCTACTGCTTTGTTATTCCTTGGGAAGGGAGTAAAGTACACAACCATCATCACTCTTTCTTCACTTCAAATGGCCTGATTGCAATTTGATCTGTCCAGCTGAGCTCTAAGTGCAACATGTGATTCGTACCCCCTTGGCAACCTCTAATGCAGTTTGATTCCTGGAAAGCCCACAATGCGCAAGAATTTCAGTTTTGAGCAGAATATAATTATTCACATCCTTGTCAGAGGGATAAAAATAAGTACGCTGTGCCTCACCTGTGAGCGCCGGAAAGAGAATGCCACTCTGCTCGTGTCTTGACCAGCCTTCCTGCACCGCAATCTTTTAAATGTGTGAAGGAATGCTTGAGAAATTTGCTGAGCTGCACTGCTAGAATAGCATGTAGTACAGTGGATGCAGGAGCTTATGATACAGCTGGCTCAACATGAAACTCACATAACTGAAACTAAGATGTTCAGGGAACTGGATAGAACTAGCAATTATACAGTAAGTATGTATGGCAAAATATTGACTGGAAAACAAAGTCCTCAAAGCAGGGAAATAGTACCAACATGTTACCCTTAAAATTGGTGGATGTGCCAGCATGATGGCAGTGACACTAGGGTGTACAGCACCAGTGGAACATTATCAAAGCTAAGGTGTGGGGCAAGCATGATGTTCTCAATGAAAAGCTGTGGTGCCAGAAACAATGTTCTAGAAGCCAAACAATGGTGCCAACCTAACCTTCTTTAAGCTGATAGATGGTGATTAAAGGACATCTTTAAATCAAGGAGGTGTTGCAGAGCATGGCTGAGACAGGGCTGTGCATGGCTCAAATGAATCAGGGTAAAGCTTGGGCAGAGTATAGCACTATTGGAACAAGACAAGGTATTGCTGGGGCAGATTAAGGCATTGCTGAAACAGGGCGTGGCATTGCTAGGATAAAGTCTTCCATTGCTGGATCAGCTCCTGACGTTGCTGGAACAGGGCAAAGTATTGCTACAGTGAGCAAAGCATTAATGGGACAGAAAAGGGTATTGCTGACATAGGTCATGGCATTGCTCTGACAAGGTATTGCTGCAACAGAACAGGACATACAGCAGACAGTGCCATGAAAAATAATTTTGTTCCATTACTGATTTCTTACATTTCAAAAGATCATCAAGCATTTTTTAAATATTACACAAAATGCATACTATAATTTCATTTACTACAGTAGGTACCCAATCGGCGCCAACATTCCAATTGGGTACCTACTTTATACCGTGGCGGCGCTCGGCGGCAGAATTTGGGTTCATGCGTTTGCTGGCTTTTACCGCTGAGTGGCGCTATATAACTATAGACTGACGCCTCAGGCCTTAGTTCATTCTCTCAAGGAGTAATGTGCCGCAGCTCCTTTAGAGCTGCACGTAGTAGCGGATAAAATCAAGTGAAACTTTGTAGTTAAACAAATTCATAATCACAATACTAAAATTACAGTACAAATGTAGAATTTAAATTTAATTAGATATTTTTAGGGTCGAATTTAAGCAAAATAAATGCAAAATAAAAACACAGTGAGCCTTTAGATTTTATCATGTGTAATTAGAAAAGCTACACGTATAGGGTTTCGTGTCATCTTATATATTGTTTTCTTTAAATTTGTATTAGAATATTAACTGAAATAAAAGACCATAAAATGAAAACATTATCAGGACGTTCTACTGCATCAGCAGATGTTGATGTCATTCAGCCCCGCTTGCGAAATGCAGTAGGCTGTTATGATCATCATAATTTTCTTTAATAATAAATAATTAGCCCCGTTGCGCTGTACCACCACTGGGAAAACCTTATGAAATACAAGTTAAACATTAAACATATTTACAATCACAGTACTAAAATTACAGTACAGATTTAAATTTAAATTAAATATAGGCGTTTATTTGCATTTGATTTAAGCAAATAAAGGCTAGATATAAGCCTACGTGATATAATCTAATAAGCCTACGTGATATAATCTAAAGGCTTATATCTAGCCTTTAGATTATATCATGTAACACTAGCGTATAGTCAGAAAACAGACTCTGGGTGTGCATCAGAAAAAAGTTTGCCAGATTAATGTTCAAAAACGATATAATAAAACTATATAAGCTACATAGCCTTTATAAGACTCCACTTTTATTCAAGCGCACTCACAATGACACAAAAACATTATGATTTTGTAAAATAATGAAAGCAAACAGGGTGCGTTGTTCTGTATTGTTTTTGGTGAACTTGAGTGCGTCAGAAAATAAACCGAAACTCTGTGTATACTCGCCTTACAGACGTGAAAAATATATACTTATAGAAAGCAAAATATCTGTTTTTATATAAACTAATGGAAAACAATTTTAGACATCTAATTTTAGACGATGTAATCCGTAATTCGAAAAGTGAATTATAGGCGCGTCCACTGCTGCGGAGACGATGAGATGACATAATCATCACCAAAGCCGAAACCAAAGACATCACTAATTTATCAATGACTTATTACAGAGTAAGAGTCTCCTTGTTGTTTTTCCCCGACGCATTCAAAATCATTAGTCTACTTCTGCCAGTGCGCTCTGGAAAACTTTATGCGTGCGGTTGAGCGCTGATTAGACTACAGAGGAAATTAAAGAGGAGGATCAGGATGCCGAATCGAAATCCTGAGCACAAACCTCATTTAAATTAAATTAACAAATATTGTAAGTAAAAAAAAAAACAATAGCCAACGTTTAGAAAAGCATTTTTATTTGGATTATAAAAATAATCCTGCATCTGTTTTAGGTGTT
>JAQMYJ010000012.1:37677583-37687827 GCA_030014305.1 Clarias laeviceps | reverse complement strand
TTTCCCGAAGGCTTGTTCATATAATTTCGCCTCCCGAAACCTAGTGGTGACAGAGTTAACGGCGTCGCCAAACAGGCTGGAAGGCGAGATGGGGGCATCAAAGAGGAATGCACGCTCCTTATCCTTGATGTCCCTGAGATTTAGCCTCAGGTGCCTCTTCGCGGAAACCATCACAGCCATAAAACGGCCGATAACACGGGGCGTCTGCTTGTTGCACGATGAGACAGGTCTGTGGCTCGGCATAGTTCCAGGAATGCCCTATCATGAAGAGCCCCGCCAGTGCTCAAGTCTTTCAGAAGGTCAGCCTGGTAAGCCTGAAAAACCCGCCATGGTGTGCAGTGAAGCACCAGCCTAATCCGCTGCCAAAAAGATTTTTCCCCACCAGGGAAGATGTCAGTCTACGCGGCTTGATAAAAATACTGAAAAAAATACACTTATGTCAGGACATGTCAGAACTTCCTGAGGGCCTCAAAACACCCGCAGACCACTAAGGGATAATTATTAATGCTACACTTGAATTAATCAAACCCCTTGAATTAAAGTCTTGACTTGGCTGACAGCTTGAGTGGTTCAATTTAAAATGCAATGTGATGGTGTACAGAGGCCATTTGGCAAAAGTTCTTCTCCTCTAAAAAATCTTTCATCCAAAATTTGTGGACCAGACTAGATCCTGTCTCAAGGAGTGAAGATGTGTAATCGCTGGTATTTCAGGTACTGCCTTGCTGTCAAACCAGGCTGACATAGTGTTTGTCAGGATTATCCCAATGATGCACTGATAGAAGCTTGTGACAAGTGATGTGTCATGGTTCCAGAACAGATCCTCGGAGATGGGGACACGTTTAACTTTAGTCCCACTGATGTAGATAGGAATGTGTCTGCTGATTTTTGATTTCTGGAAATCCACAGTAGGCCTCACAGTGGCTTAGTGGTTAGCAATGTCGCCTTGTTCCTCCGAGGTCGAGGGTTTGATTCCCGCTTCAGGTCTGTGTGCATGAAGTTTGCATGTTCTCATATGCTTTGTGGGTTTCCTTCAAGTACTCTAGTTTCCTCCCACAGTCCAAAGACATGCAGATTAGTATAATTGGCATTCCCAAATTGCAGTGTGTGTGCCCTGTGATGGATTGGCACCCCGTCCAGGGTGTACCCCGCCTTGTGCTCTAAGTCTCCTGGGATAAGCTCCAGGCCCCCTGCAACCCTGTATATAGGATAAAGCAGTAGAGGTAGTGAGTAGATTAACAGTTACATTAAACAGTTAACTCTTTGGTTTTCTTGGTTATAAGGTTGAGGTTGTTGAAAGAACACTGATGAGGCTATGAATCTCCTCTCTGCAGGCCGAATCATCATTATGGTGATATGGGATTATTTACATACTTAATGATTATGTTGAGTCATACAGATGCATACAGTCATAGGTAATTAAGAGTGATAGGTGATTCAAGACCATTAGAACCATTAGAGCAGAGCAATGGGCTCAGAACAAAACCCTGTGGGAAGTCCAGGTTCTATATGTGGATAGAGAACATGAGAATCCTAACAGTCTGAGCTCTGTCATTTAGGAAGCCCAGAATCCAGCTGCAAATGGAAGTGTTAATGCCCAGGTCTTAATGCTTGGTGATCACCATAGTGGGTATGACCATGTTAAAAGCTGAGCTAAAAAACAATGATAAGCTCTCTTACATATGTAGTGTTGTTGTCCAGATAAGAGAGGGCTGAATGTAATGCAGTAGAAACCACCACTCTGTTGACCTGTTCAGGTGGTAGACACACTGGTGGGAGTCCAGCATTGGGGTAGGCCCACTTTGAGGTGATTCAAGACCATTCTCTCAAAGCACAGTTATTATGATGTCCAGCTGATACATAACAATCCTTGTTGGATATATGAAATGTATTCAAGTCTCTTCTGAGTGAATAAGCTTGTAGTCAATAGAGTAAAAGCTACTAAATAGCAAAATCTGGGAAGATGACAAGCCTCATGTTGCGCTATTTGCCATCCTTGTCAAATTGTCATTGTTATCCTTCATCCTGCCAAACATTCTCTTTTTTACCAAGACTTTGATGCTTCTTCTGACTATTATAGCTCTAATTTACATGGTTTTTACAAATCATTTAGAGAGGAGGAAACCGTGACAGAGGACCTGGTATTTCACATTACAGGAAGATTCTCATTGGCTTGTGGGTACTTAAACACTGAGTCACTATGCCCTTCATAATCAGAATGTTTTGTAACATGCAGTGGGACCACAATGCAAATTCAGCCTTTCTATTACCCACTCTTTGATCAGCAGTCATTTCCCCTGCTTTGTGGTAATTTGTGAGCTAATGTATGTAGGGAGAAGTGAGCAGGGGAAATTAGGTGATTTAAGGGGAAAATTATGGATACCAATACATTTTTAATCAATTGAATGTTGTGGCAGGCCTACAACTCAACAGGACTGGCAGTGAATGTTCATCCACCATTCCTCTGTCTTTGGCGGCCTATTAAAGGACAGCCGAGCATCAGTCCTATGAGTAGCTTGTCCTTGGGGATTCACTTGTGGTCTTCTCTCGTATTTTGTCCATTTTAAGAGATGGGCCAATGCAGGAATTCTCCTCCATGGAGCATACTGCTGAGAAGGGACCATCACCAATCATCACCAATCACTACACCCGTTGCACCTTCCTTTCCATCTCTCCCCCCACTTCATTAACCCTATTTCTTTTAATTAATAAAAGAGCACATTTTCCTCTCATCCTCTCTGTACCAGTGTCTGAGTTATTTGCCCTGCTCAAGGGTTTACAGAAAACATGATCAGCATGGTGTAGGCAAAAGTACTCTTTGTGTTACAAAAGTGAATATTTGAATGAATTGAGCTTACAGATATCACTTGTATAAATTAATTTAGGGAAAGAAATGTGCAAGATGTAAATTTAGTACATTGGGAGATTTTACATTTGGAGATTATACTTATTTTGGGTAAAACAAATAAGGTTACAGTAATTACAATTCTGATTTATATAATCACCAACTCATAAAAGTAGATACAGTGAAACCTTGGATTGCGAGTAACGTCACGTGATCACAACTGAGCCAACGTTTTTTCTCTCCCTCGTGCTGCGGAATTGTGGGTAATCATCTCCCCTGATGGGTCTTAGTGCGCATCTCTCACTGGTATAATCAACATCCATGCACCCGTGTACTGTTTACTATAACACTGTGACCACGTGTGTGTGTGTGTGTGTGTGTGTGTAAAACATATTTTATTTTGTGTTTCTAAGCGTGTGTACAGCATGCGTGTACCGTTTCTTATAACACACGTGTGTGTGTGCGTGTGTAAAGCAAAAGGAAGTCTCATTAGAAGGTTAAAAATCTATTTTCTCCCTCAGCCTGTCGTTATGTGTGTGAAAGTAAGAGTCTCCTCTTACTTTACCTTCACACACACACAAACACACACACACACACACACAGCACCTGCGCGCATAAATGGAAACACTTATCTGTTGGGATTTATTTTTTAATTTGTTAATAAATTAATTTGTTTTATTTTTACTTTATATTTTGTGTTAATTATTTTTATGTATTTAATTTTTTGGGCTATGGAACGAATAATTTGAGTTTCCATTATTTCTTATAGGAAAATGTTTCTTATGAATTCTAATGTTTTGGAATATGACCCCGCTTCCGGAACGAATAATGCTCGTAATCCAAGGTTCCACTGTACATAAAAGTAAATCTAATCCACCTAGGTAGTCAACTTGTGTATGGAATGTCCATATGAATAAAAGTACAGGGTGCATTCAAAAAATTGCATTCAAAAAGCATTAGGAATTCTGTTAATGGTATTAATGTTGTTAACAACAAGTAGAATAAATTATGCCAGAACAAACTGGGGAAGAAAAAAAAAACTTTTAAACATGTTACATAATATAATGATATAAATTTTTAAAATCAGGGAATCACCATTTATATTTTGTGCTCAGTGTAAAAATAGATTTGTTCTTGATGAACCTGACTGAAATATTTTCCCAGATAAAACAGTTCTCAGTGCCTTCCTAAACCACTTGTAGAAAAAAGCATACACCATTGGATTAAATGTTGAATTTAAAAATCCAATCCAAGCCAGTACCTCAAACAATGCATGAGGAATCAAATATCCAATATAAGGATCAATGATATTACAGAAAAAAAATGGAGTCCAAAGTGAGAGAAACACTCCCATAACCACTGCCAGAGTTTTTGTTGCTTTTTTCTCCTCTTTGCTTATCAGTTGTGCTTCATTTTTTGAGACCTGAATGGATTTGGCTTGCTTTTGAGCAACACGGAATATTTTCATATAAATACTAAGCATGATGATGCCTGGGAAGTAAAAGGAGAGCAAAGAGGAAGCTGTGCTGGAGGCGGCACTTTGGAACAAAGCACAACCACCTTCACAGGCAATGTTCTTGTTAGAAAAATCTTCAATGCCCAGGCTGTTGAGACCAAGAAATATTATCCCAAATCCAATTGTGAATGAAACACTCCAGCAAATGAAAATCATTATCAATGTGACAAAAGGTGTAATTATGGTCTGATATAACAAGGGCTGACACACAGCGTAATATCTATCAATGGCTATGAAACACAGGTTTATAATGGACGAAGTAACCAATGTTATATTAACACTCAGGTGAATTTTACAGAATAATGTTCCCAAATACCAGCAAGTCTCTACAGTTCGGATGACATTTGGAGGCATAACAAATCCTCCTAACAGCAGATCTGTTACAGCCAGAGACAGAACAAGATAATTTGTTGGCATGTGAAGCTGTTTAAAATGAACAATGCTCAGGATGACAAAAAAGTTTCCAAGTACTGTCAAAATTACCACCAAGACAAAAAAACTATAGAGTGGCACTTTGATAATGAGTGGGTAAGTGAATTTTGCACAGGAGCTGTTTAAAAATTCATAGCAAAGAGGAACAATTTCCACCAACAGAGTTTGGCTCGAGTTCATTTCAAAATTCATCTGCGAGATGTTTTGCTTCCTATGAATAAAAAACAAAGAAGATACAATTATAATAATGTATAATTCTTAAAAAAAAAAAATCTGCATAGCAACATTTATAACACAGTCATCAAATGTGACCCAGTCTGTCACCCAGCTAATGTCTTTTTTTTGTGATTAACTGTTTTCAATATAACAGAAATAACTAACACTAATTAAATACCTCAGTTAATACCTAATTAAGGTATTATTTGAGATGAACCAAAATGAAGATGCCTCTAGAATCACAAAATATGGGGTATTCTCAATCTCCAGCACTCATAAGTCCTTCCAGATATAAGAATATAAAATTTCAAGCAATAGCTTTACCACTTTGTTAACATAACTAGTAATGTAATTGACATAATTATTCAAGTAGGCTTCTTTCTTCTTTCTGCTTAACACATTGGTATTCATAGTAACCCAACATACCTTCCTCTGTGCCATGTAGATGATGCTAACCAAAGAGAATAGCATCTTAATTTATATTCTGCCTTGGCCAATAGCAGTTCATAAACTTCATTCCTTGGAGAGGATGATGGGTAAAATAAACATTGATCTCAACTGTATTATTTAATTAAATAAATACTACAGTTTAAAATATAATACAAACTTGGGCCATGATTTATATATTTATATAAATGCCTTATTTGTATTAAAAAGCAATGTAAATTACCATGCTTTCAGACTAGTCCTTGTGTGTAAAAGTATTTTTGCTTATTTGTTTGTATGTTTCTTAATTTAATTATATTAATGGACAACCATGGCATTATAATATATTGCTTATTTACAGACACTAGAGGATTTGCCTGTCTACTTAAGCACTGGTTTCTTTGTCATGCAGTCTGGCTTCTACTGCAGTAAGTTTTTAATAGTTGTGCTTATTGTGTGTATTTCATGTTACAGAGTGTTGTTCATTGTCACAGTGTATGGCCACAGTTCATATGTAAATGGTGTGTTCCATTTCTTGTATCTTTTCTGTGTCCATTTTGCTTATTTTGGCAGAAAATAACAAAAAAATATGGATGCAGCAAATGAGGATGAGCTGATGTGTGCTGATTGAATAGAAAGACCCCCCATACAAGGGACAGCTGAGAGATGTTCCACTTTAGTCCCACTGATGAAGAAGGGAGTGGCGGCTGATTTCAAGAAATCCACAATTAAATCTTTTGGGGCGCTTCCAGAAGACGTTCTACACATCTTCACTGTTCGTCTCCACCCTTCCACCAGCTCCTTAATCCACACAGCTAAGACTTTCCAGTTTTTTTCATTCAGTGTTTTCATTATTCCACAAAATGTTAATAAAATGCTTGTTCGAGTTTTTCGTAAGATCATTGTCTGAGTCTGTGTCCCCGTAACAGAAGGTCAGACCTAACACAATGTACCCAACAATGTGCAACTATGCCAAGTCTTCACCCGCACCGCACCACTTCAGTCAACAACCACTTCTTCGTTAGCACCACCCGCTCACGCCAGTCCCATTTCAGTGCCACTGCACTACAGTGGCGAGGCGGAGAACTGCAACGGATTTCTTCTCTAGTGTGACCTCACCTTCGAGATGCAGCCTCTCAGGTTTCCGTCAGATCGGGCAAAGATAGCATATATCATCTCACTACTTACTAGCAAGGCCCTCCAGTGGGGAGAGGCCATTTGGCAGCAGGACGGTAGTGTATTCCTAACATACTTCCGGGAGGTTTTCACCCAATCAACTGACTCTTCCACCACTGGCAAGAAACTATTCAAGCTCAATCAAGGTGAAAGTTCTATTAATGAATATGTGTTAACTTTCAGAACCTTAGCCACCGCCAATGGGTGGGATTAAGCTAAACTCCTGATGAAGTTTCGGCAAGGACTGGACCGACGCCTGAGGCTGCAACTGGCGCAGGATGACTCGGTGGGATTGGAGCGGTTCATACCGGCTTCCATCCAAGTGGCAAACCGTCTCCAAGAGTGCACCACCGAAATCTCCATGCGCCCATGCAAGTGGACCAGCAATCCCTCTCCAGACTCACACCCACAGAAAGACAGTGCCGACTGACCCACAGGCTCTGCCTTTATTGTGCAGAGAAAGAACATGTCCGTCTGACATGTCCTTGACGGTCTCCACTTCCAAAGGTGAGCAAAATTTCATATCTTGGTAAACCTATGTCTCCCTTAAGTACTGATGTAGTAATTGATACTTCTTCTCTGTGTGTTACAGTAAAGGCACTCCTGGATTCTGAGTCAGCCGGCAACTTTATCTCCGCCGCTTTGTGTCATCAATTCAATATCCCCATGATCCTCCACCCGACATAGTTTAAGATACGCTGTGTCACCGGTGTACCCCCCCCCCCCCAGGGGGGATGGATTCATCACACCACCCTTACTATCAACATACGAGTGGATTGGTTACATCAAGAACGCATTAAGTTTCTGGTTCTGGAACGATCCACCTCCGATGTCATTCTAGGACGTCCATGGCTTGCCGAGCACTACCCCATCATCTCTTGGAACAGTGGAGCGCTTCGATATTGAGATGTCATCCTAGCTCACTTTGATTCTTTAGAATTGTTACTTAACGCCACGGAAAGCGTTCTCTTTCCTGCTCAAAATATGACATATTATGGGTGTCACATGAGATTCGATCGCAATGCGGGCACAGCTGTCTCCTGCGCGTGTCGAATCCATTCTCAATACCCTAAAGTAGATCAAGCTAGGCCAGAAAGTAACTTTTGAGTATTAGGTCTCATGGCAGCTGCATTCACGGTGATACCTTTGGGCTTTCTGCACATGAAATCGCTTCAGTTGTGGATAAGAGCCAGGGGATTTCATCCAAGGGCCAATCTGGCAATAAGGGTTACACGCCGAGGGCTTCGTACCCTTTCTATGTGGTTCAGACCACGGTTTTTGACTCTGGGTCCCACTCTAGGTCCGTGCTGTCGTCGCAAACTGCTAACGACAGACGCTTTCCTCACGGGCTGGGGTGCGGTCTTAGATGGCTGTCCAGCCCAAGGGATCTGAAGAGGTTATCTTCTCGCATGGCACATCAATTGCCTCGAAATGATGACTCTATTTCTGGCCCTGAAATACTCCCTCCAGCAGATGAGAGGCTACCATGTCCTAGTGTGGGTGGACAACGCTACGGTAGTCTCGTAAATAAATTGCCTGAGCAGACTGCGCTCGCGCCGCTGGAAAAATCTAGCGCACCAGGTTCTGTTTTTGGCACAGGACAAGTTCCTGTCCCTTAGGGCGATTTACATTCTGGGCATATGAAGATGGGAGCAGACCTGCTGTCCAGACAAGCTGTGACACATGGGGATTGGGAACCCCACCCCGAAGTAGTCAGTCAAATCTGAGAGAGATTTTATGTCAGAGGTGGACCTTTTTGCCTTGCAGGAGAAGGCACAATGTCCCCTTTATTACTCTCCGAGTCCTCCAGCTCCTCTGGGTCTAAACGCGATGGCCCATACGTGGCCCAGACTGCGTCTTTATGCATTTCCTCCGGTAGCTCTGCTCCCGGGAGTCCTGGCGAAGGTCCGTCAACAAGGCTTGCGCCTCATATTGATAGCGCCCATTGGCCGACCAGTGTGTGGTTTTCAGTTTTAATATATCTCCTTGTGAGGAGGGATCTTCTGTCTCAGGTGCAGGGGACAATATTTCATCCCCAGCCCGAGCTCTTCTACCTTCAGATCTGGTCCCTGAGTGGGACCAGTGAACTGAGGCTGGTGGGAAGCACCCTTATTCATTATAAGCCCGCTTATTCATGGAACTAAATGGTTGAGGCCGCCCACTAGAGCTACAGTCCCTTCTTGGGATCTAGCTATTGTGCTAAAGGGGTTGGTTGACACCCCTTTTGAACCACTAGAGTCAGCAGCTGTCAGGCTTCTGCCCCTTAAGATGGGTTTTCTCATGGACATTACTTCTCTGAAGAGAATTGGAAATTGGCAGGCTTTGTCAGCCTCCCCATCTTGCTTAGACTTTGCCCCTGGGCTGGTCAAAAGTATTCTGCATTCTCACCCGAACTATCTTCCGAAAGTTCCATTCTCGACTATGCACCCAGTTGTTCCAAAGCCTTCTGTCCTCCGCCATTTACAGCTCCGGAGCAGGAAAGACTTTTCAGATTTACACCCACCGCACTAGCCAGTGGCGTAAATCAGAGCAGCTTTTTATATCCTATGAAGGCCGCAACCATGGGGCGGCTGCCACTCGACAAATGCTGTCACATTGGGTGAGAGATGCTATTGCCCTAGCCTATGAGGCGTGTGGTGAGACTTCGCCTCTAGTAATTAGGGCCCATTCAACCAGGGGGCTTGCCTCATCAATTGCTCTGGCAAGAGGTGTTCCCTTGCAGCAAGTGTGTGATGCGGCAGGTTGCTCCTCTCCACACACATTTGTCAGATTTTATAGTTTGGCTGTCCATGCAACTCCAGGCTCGTGGGTCCTCGAGTCAGCATCCCAGAATTATGTCTGAGGCCCCTTTGGGGGACTGTGTGCACACTACACATCCCTGGGGGTCCAGACACTTGCAGTGCACCAGAGGATGTTTCCGGTTCAGTCCTATTTATAACCTGCAGGCAGATTTATAACCTGCAGTGCACCTCATCAGATGACATCACCTGACCGAGGTTATTTAAGCCAAAGTTTTGACGTGTTTGACACACACTTGCTTCACAACCGCTCAACAAAGAGATGTTCCCATAGCGTTTTCACGCAGCATCTCGTTCCCGCTTTTCAGGAAACAGGGTTACAGCAAAGTAACTCAAGACGATCCCTGTCCTTGATACCCGTGAGGTTAAGCCACAGATGTCTCTCCGTGGCGACCATGGCAGCCATAGAACGGCCGATAGCATGGGCCGTCTGCTTGGTGGCATGGAGAAATTAGTCTGTGGCTCGGCATGGCTCCGCAAATGCCGCGTCGTCAATAGACCCACCAGTGCTCAGATCTCTCAGCAGGTCAGCCTGGTATGCCTGCAGAACCAGCTGCCTGAAAAAGCTTTTCCCGCCAATGAAGATGTTAGTCTACACGGCTTGGTGGGGAGTGTGGGCTTTTTCAGGGAGGATGAGCTCCCAGGAGAGAGATAGCCTGCAAGCGTCTCTTCAATCTGAGGCATCATCATATAAAACCGCGCTTTTGCATCAATGACATTCAAATAAATCAATGTCCCCCGGCCACCCGACCAACCCGACCAAGCCATAGCCAACTACAGGGGACATGGGGATCAACTCTGGAATCACTTTTAATTCTTGTGTCTGACAGCTTTGCAG
>JAQMYJ010000012.1:37612790-37623221 GCA_030014305.1 Clarias laeviceps | reverse complement strand
ATGGTCATGAAAATAAAGAAAACACATTGAATGAGTGAAGGTGTGTCCAAACTTTTGGCCTGTACTGTATATATATAATTTTAATTAATATTAGTTGAATATGTTTGCAATGCAACACCATTACTACATTGCAGTAACAGTAAACATTTACTTAAATTAAGGGTCAACATGGTTAATGTCTCAGCCATGACCAAATACCCTTTTAAATCTAATCTTCAGTTCAAATATCATTATAAACTAAAAATTATATGTAAGTCACTACGATACTTGTAACCCATGCTGTTGGTGTCAGGGTAGTTATTTGAAGGCCTTAAATACACCTTTCCTCAGCCACTGCTAATCACCAATTTCAGATCACTTGATTTGAGTTTGTCCCCTTTACCTTTCTATTTAAGTTCTGTTTTTTTTGTCATTTTTGTTAAATTGTGGATAAATTGTGTTCTGCTCCAGTTCAGTTCATGTTAGTTGTACCTTTATCTTTATTTTGTATTACTACTAAATGAACTCATTCGACACTTGCATCCACTGAACCTCATTGTGATGGAAAGCAAAACCAAAATAAAGATGCAGTAGATTTACATCTGCTTCTGCAAATCTGCGACAAGCTCATGTGAGAAGGCCTGCTTCTGGGTGCTCAAGGGAACCAATCTTGCAGAAGCAGGAGAGCTTTGACCTTCAGACTTGCCCCAATGTGTGGAGGAATCCCCAGATATTTTTTTTGGAGGGCAGGTTAATTTTTCTGGAGGTTGGCCAAACGGTTTAATCAAATGTTTTTTAAAAAATCATAAGTGATAAGTTCTTTAGTCATGATGCATGAATGTGGCAGAAACCATTGTTTGAAATACAGGAGGACCTGCTAGCCTCCACAGGGATTTCCCCATTCTAATTATTATATGGGCACAAGCTTCATGGTGTCCTGTAGGCATCTGTGAAAGATGGGAGGAGGAAACGTCTGTAAGTAAAAGTGAAATTCAATAGGTTCCTGAACTTTGGTCAAAACTCCACAATTCAGGACACTTAACACTGAAGGGTTTGCTACAGGCATAAAAATAACAAAGCTGGCTATAGTGCACACAACTATGGGAACACACTGGGAGACAAACTGGTTTTGCTACCAACATCAAGTTTTAAATTGCTGGCCAATTGGTCACACCACAGATAGGAAAGGTTGACTGTGAAATTCATCAATCAGATAGTGGTGATTCAGGAGAAATTATTTACCTCAAGCTTAAAAATAGGCAGTTACTGAGTCTCTGTTGATAATGATATTTGAGACCATGAACTTGGAAAGGTCCAAAAAGCATGGCCTGAGTGTCCCTTCTGGAGACCAGCTCTCACAATCACAGAATCCAATGTGTTTTGCTTCTAGCTAATAAACCATTACATAGAGACACCTCCCAACATGGCTGTGCCACATAGGTTCCCTGAAAAAAAAAAAAAATTCAGGATGAACATGAGGAAAATCTTGAAATGGCAATGAGTGAGGAGTAGCACAGTGACTGGAGCACCATGGTGGTCTTGGTGGTGCATAAATCCAAAAGGACAATCCAATTTTGTAACTTCTTGACTTGAAAAGTCAAACAAGGTCAAAATTTTATGAATACCCAAAGCCTTGAATTGACAAATTGGTTAAGTGCAGCTCACTTTTACTCTACACTCTCACTGTCAAAGAATTTGAGGCTTCTTGTGATTATCATGCTACTCATTGCCATGGTTGTCATGGTGCATTCAGAGATGGGTAAGCCACATTGGCTTGTAATGACACACAAGTAGTCACTACAGTATGCCCTTCTTCAGTAGAGTATTCTGTAACATTCAATGCGTACCACTACTCAAATTCAGCCCCTCTGTTACCCAAAGGTCTGCAGGTATTACTTATGTTTTTCCATGAGCTTTACCATGTTCCTTACGATCTCAAGGGTAAACATGAAGGTGACTATGGATCTTTAGGCACACTAAACAAACAAGGACGGGTTGGGCCAGGGCAATGTATGGCTGAGGATCTCATTAATATCACAGGACTGAATTCTGCCATGGTCTGCCACGGTCCCTGATGGCCAGTCCTCTAGGGAGCAAAATTGGCCATGTTTTCTGGGTTGAAGGATGGCATTCTCTCCCTTTCATAAGTCAATACAGCAGTGATAAACTGTGGGCATCTTTGATCTCATTTCTGCTGAAAATTAGGTGGTTTAAGGGGTGATATGATTTGTTACCAAACCACTTTGCAAAGAAATATGATAGTCATCATATTTCAGCTGAATTGTATATTTCACTTATGAGATATGTCACTGAGGTTATGTTGGTCAGTAGAGGAGCTGAAGGATATAGTGTAGTAATTATAACTTAGCATATATAATAGCTGCTTATGGCACCTTAAAGAAAGAATTGTGTATTTTAGAAAGTAAAAAATTTAGAAAGATAAATATTGTATAAAGCTGTGTCCAACATATACATTATAGTTAATTTTTATAAGCCCATGTGAAATATGTAAACTTCATTTTTATAAAATGTCAAAGAGTGGGCAGCATTTTATGGCACATGATAATAACTACTTCATTATTATAACCATTTGGAGATTATACACTTTTCATTGGGGGGGGGGGGGTGATTTGTCAGTCAGAGTAGTTTCAGTTATTAATTTTAAAAAATTATAAAATTTAACATTGTACATGAGGAATGTTAAAAATTATTTAAAATAACAAAAAGTATAATATGAATATTTATCATCAGGAAATCATCATTTTATTTTTTTTACTCAGTGTGAAAAAAGGTTAATGCTTGATGAACCTGACTGAAATGTTTTCCCAGACAAAAGTCCTCAACACTATAAGAGAACAAAATAAAAATCTAGGTTTCTGTAGTTACAATTCTGGTTTACATAATCAGCAACTTATTTTGTCATTATTGGTAAATAAAGGTAAATCTAATGCACATAGGGAATGTTGTGTATGAAATTCCCACATGCCTAAAATTACAATGTAAAAAAAATGCATTAAAAAAATCATGAATTGCACGTTCACAATGTGAGCAAATGCAACAGTCTAATTTTAATTAATTTTATTTCTTTTAAATAATTAATTAAAAACCCTTCCCAACAGTGTTTGACTGATGGTGCGTAGTTAGTAACCTAGTAACCCAGTATAAGTATCTATCCAAAAGCGGAAACTTAAGCACTTGTGTAAGTCGCTCAGGATAAGAGCATCTGCCAAATGCCTACATGTAAATGTAATTCAGTTTTTAACATGTACGGTAATGTATCTTCAAACAAACTGGAACATTTTATATGCTAACAAATATAATAATATAAATATTTAAAAGCAGACAATTTTACCATGAATTTTTTTTTTTTTGTCAGTGTGAAAAAAGATTCATTCTTGAAGAACCTGACTGAAATATTTTGCCAGATAAAATAATTCTCAGTGCCTTCCTAAACCACTTGTAGAAAAAAGCGTAAACAATCGGATTGAAGGTAGAATTTAAATATCCAATCCAGACCAGCATATCAAACAACACAGGAGGAATCAAATAACCAATAAAAGGATCAATGATATTGCAGAAAAAAAATGGAGTCCAAAGTGAGAGAAACACTCCCATAATCACTGCCAGAGTTTTTGTCGCTTTTTTCTCCTCTTTACTAATCATCAATTGTGCTTTATTTTTTGAGTCCTGAATGGATTTGGCTTGTTTTTGAGCAACACGGAATATTTTTGTATAAATGCTAAGCATGATGATACCTGGGAAATAAAAAGAGAGCAAAGAGGAAGCTGTGCTGGAGGCGGCACTTTGGAACAAAACACAACCACCTTCACAGAAAATGTTTTGGTTGTAAAAATCTTCAATGCCCAAGGTGTTAAGACCAAGAAATATTATCCCAAATCCGGTGGTCAATGAAACACTCCAGCAAATGGAAATCATAACCAACATGACAAAAGGTGTAATTATGGTCTGATATAACAAGGGCTTACAAACAGCATAATATCGATCTACAGCTATAAAACACAGGTTTATAATGGATGCAGTACACAATGTGATATCAACACTGCTGTGAATTTTACAGAATAATGTCCCCAAATACCAACAAGTTTCAATGGATCGGATCATGCTCAGAGGCATAACAAATCCTCCTAACAACAGATCAGTTACAGCCAGAGACAGGACGAGGTAATTTGTAGGAATGTGGAGCTGTTTAAAATGAACGATGCTCAGGATGACAAAAACGTTTCCAAATACTGTCAAAATCACCACCAAGCCGAAAAACACATAGAGTGGCACTTTAATAAGTAGTGGGTAAGTGAATTTTGCACAGGAACTGTTTAAAAAATCGTAGCAAAGAGGAATGACATCCAACATTAGAGTTTGGCTCGAGTTCATTTCAAAATCCATCTGTTGAGATGTTTTGTTTCCTCTGATTAAAAAACAACAAATAGATATTAAATGCAATATTTTAAGTGTTAAAGTACTTTTCCAGTAACATTAAGAACACAGTCATCCATAGCTCACCATAAATCCTCTTTCAAGTTGACTGACCAGTCATTACATCCTGTTGTAACCCAATCACTCAAGCTCTGCTTTTATGTGCCACATTAAACTGTCCCAGTGGTCAGACCAGTCCAGGCCAGTATTCCCAGTCTTATTAGCTGTAACAGCTAATAATGTCCTCATTATTTTCTCTCCATGGATTTGGTGTAAAGGGAGAAAATCAGGCAATCATGAAGAGCTGGACTTTGTTGTTGCTTCATGAGGTACATACGTTGTTTGGTAGCATTTTTTTTTTTTTTTTATCTCTGTTGCTCTATTACTTCCAGGATTGCTAAGAAAATGTCTAGCAGGCTACATAAAAAAAAAATTGAATTTTACATAAAAATGTATTTATTGGAGGAAAGGATATCAACATGACGAACATTATGTTCAACCATATGGCATTAGCATATAGTACTTTGGTAGAAGTAAGGTACTGTAGGAGGCACCTACTAGAATATTATTTGACTAACAATATTAAATTAAGTGTTATATACTGCAGTTAAGTATAAAATGTCATTTTCTGATATTAAATATACTTAAGTATTGGAAGTAAAAGTACTTTGCATTTGTATTTGTAATTTGCTACATTATATTGCTACTGTGGAACGATACAGAACCACATACATGGAAGTATAAAGTGTAGAAGTATAAATCAGCTTTTACTGTCTACCTTAAACTCACTATTTCTAATTGATGACCTGTCAGTAAATAAGTAAGTAAATAAATAAATATATAAATAAAGTACAAAATTCCTTGTGTCATTATGATATAGATACATTTACACCCATTATTTTTTAACCTTTTCAGCTGTGGAAGGTCGGCTTACAGCCAGAGGATCGTAAAGCCTTGGTAATACCTTGGCCTTTGATAAGCTCGGAGGTAATGATGCTTGTCAGACAGGTTGAATTCGGTTGTTTTTAAGACTTTTATGACTTCTAAAAAAAATGTTCACAGAGGCTTTAACTTTTTAACTGGGAATTGTTTATATTTTAATACATTTAGGTAAGTTTTTATCCCTTTATTGTTATATTTCTATAATTTGTTTGGCATTATTCAACTATATATCTACTGTGTGTAGAATAGATATTTTATTATTTATTTTTTTTATTATTCCAGTGCTTGAAAAACTATTAAATATCAAACTATTATGACTTTTTTCTATGCTCAATGCAGTCTTGAGGGAAAAGTTCTCCAGGCCTTCTGGAGGACTTTTTGGACTCTCATTTTTGGCCTGCTGAGGTTGTTACATAAACAACCAATTTTGAAATTGCATATTTAGTTACTTTGCAGCCTGTTACAGTTAAACCATATGTTAAAAATGTATTTAATTTGATCAATAGCATGTAATTTCATTGGAGGATGGCTCAAGACTTTTGCACAGTACTGTATGTATATAGTGTATTAGTTAAATTTATTCAACCTGAATGAGATAATAAAGTGATGCAGAAATCCAAACACACAGTGATGTGTGTCTCATTAACATCAGTGTTTTTTTTTCACACCTCTGAGCAGGGGAACTTGTTATGATTGCGTCAGACATCCTTTGTGTCTCTCTGTGTTAATCTTTGCATTGGAAACCGTCTCGCAGGCGATAACTAAATAAAACGTTTCTAATTTGAAATTTTCCTAAAGTTTTTATTTATTTATTTTTTGTGTGTGTGTGAATAAATTGAAAATGATAGTTAAAACTAGTGCTATGCTAGTCTTCAATTTCATTTTTGAGTTGAGAAGAATCCCCAAGCACATTTAATTTATCTTTATTTTATCTTAAAAAGGACACACATATGTTTAAAAAAGGACAAAACATGATATGATATAAAAGAGACCTAAATAGTTATCAGTTAATAATTAATAGGTTAAGGTCTCCCCCTGTCTTTTATACCAAGACAAACAGATTGTGTGTGTGAATGTACACTGTTACTGAAAGCTTATAATCAGGCTGGATAATTTACGCACAGACCATCACTCGGGTTATTAAATCTATAACACACACATCCATCACATCTGTAATATACCAGTCCAAATACAGACATAAGGAGAGAGTGAATGTTTTAGATTAAGGACTCATGTTGGTTCTGAATAAACAAGAAGGTTATAATAGGAAAATAACCAATAAAATATGATCCCATTCGTGATTATTTCTGGATACATTATAGGCATTTGATTGGCTGAGAGCATTATATCTAATAATATAAAGCATATAGTCAACGTTATGCATTAATGATAAAGAGTGTATATTAAATAACTATCTCTTTGTGAAGATCTGGATAATGTGAAAAGACAGAAAATTAACAGTTTAGTGAGCTGGAAATGTGTGATTCAATTAAAAAATATAACTGGTGTATTTTGCATTGTGTTATCAAAATATTGTATATTTGTATATATTATTCTCTTTAGTTTAGATTGATGTGTTCAGTTTATTGTTCTTTAATTTTTTTGTTTCGTTTAATCTGTTTTGTTATCTTTGCTTCTGTCAGTTCCATAAATTATTACTCCTTCATGTATTCTGTTCTCTTCAATTTGATCATTTATTTTTACTTCAGATTTTCTAATTTTCTTTTCACTTTTGTGAAGCTACTTTCAGACAATGTCCATTGTTAAAAAGCGCTATATAAATAAAATTGAATTGAATTGAATCTTTTCTCTGCTGTCTTTGATCTTTTTTTTTTATTGATTTGATTAGGTGCCTTTGATTTGTTGCCATTTGTTCTCTTTAAATTCATCAGGCTTGTTTCATTTTAATCAGTTCTCATTGATCTGATTGCGGTGGTCTCTTTTACATTGTCAGTTCTATTTGATTTGGGATCTAATTTTGGTCAGTTACCTTTGATCTATTTTTTAGTCAATTCTAGTCAGTTCTCTTGTCTCTTTTTGAATTTGTCAGTTATTTTCTCTTTGATTTTCTGAATCTTTGCTCTTTTTTAATCTGGTCTGTTCTATTTGAATTTATCTCATGGCCAGTTTCTTTTGATCAGTTTTCTTAGATTTGGCCAGTTTCCTTTGATCGGTTCTCTTTGTAATCTATTTGTTCTGTCAGCTTTCATCTGGTCACTTTCATCTTTGATCTAATCACTTCATCCTGTTCTGTTTATGTTTTTTAAATGATTTCTTTGTTCTGACTGGTCAGTTATTTTCTCTTTGATTTTGTCTTTTTTTTTGTTTTGTTTTTAGACCTGTTCTTAATAGGCTCTTTTAAATAGTTTTGAAATATCTGTCTAATCATCCACCAAAACTTAGTGACCCGTTTTGTTGAGATGCCTGTGGGAAAATTAAGAAATTAGGTTTTGTGCGCACTCTAGTGGCTGATCTCTTAGAAGTGAAAGCTAAAATGATTTAGTAGACTGGGAGCATAGTTAAAACTTATTAACATGTATTCAGATTGGAAATTTAAAAACATACTCTATTAAAAAGAAGAAGAAGACTATCAATTTAATAACTCTTGAACTTTTTACAAAGGGAAATAACTATCTTATATAAACACAGAAATTAAAATAATAATAATAATAATAATTTATATATTAAAATATATTAATAATAAATCATTTAGAGCTCTTAATACATTGTGTTTTATTATTAGCACACACATCCTCCATGGTGAGGCCTTCACAGCTGGAGGTGAGAAAACACACACAATATTAATTAAAATGGGAAAATCAAAGATACATTTCTTTTTTATTAACTTAAAATTATAATAATAGTAATTTACATTTACATTTAGGCATTTGGCAGGTGCACTTATCTAGAGCGACTTACAAAAAGTGCTTTGAAGCTTCCATTTTTGAATAGATACTTACACTGGGTTACTTGGTGACTAACTAATTGCTATCAGTCAAACACAGTTGAGAAGGAGATTTTTTATTTACTTATTTATTTTAACGGGGTGTTTAGTACAAGTACTGATAGTCAAAGTTTAAATATAGTCAAAGACTAGAAGCTGTATGGACATCTAGAGGAAGTTCATTCCACCACCTAGGAGGAATGAAAAGAGCCAGAACAGAAAAGAGTCTGGAAGAATGTCCTCCTTGATCCCTAAGATGTGACAGGGTAATTAACGGATGACCTTCTACTGATTACATGTACATATAAACTAATGCTACACTATATAGTACCTGTTAAATATTTCTAAAGTGCCATGAAAAAGTATTTGCCCCAGTATTTGTCCAAAATTATTTCAAGAGCTCAATGACGACTCGTCCAGGAGTTCCTAAAAGGGCCCAGAAGAGCATCTGAAGAACTGCAGGCCTCACTCGCCTTAGTTAAGGTCAGTGTTCATGATTCTGCAATAAGAAAGAGATTTGGTGCAAAAATGGCATCCAAGGTGAACCACTGCTGACCAAAAAGAACACAATGGCTTGTCTCACGTTTGACCAAAAAAACATCTCGATTATCCCCAAGACTTTGGGGCAAATATTCAGTGAACCAAAAAGACAAAAGTTGAACTCTTTGGAATGTGTGCGTCCCATTCCATCTGGCATAAAACACAAAAATTTGATAAAAAGAACAACAGTCAGACATGGTGGTGTTAGTGTGCACCTGGATGATTTGTCATAATTGATGGAACCATGAATTCTGAAGGAGAATATCCTGCCATATGTTTGTGACCTCAAGCTCAATCTCACACCAGCAAGTCCACCTCTAAATAGCTCCAAAAAAAATAAACAATTAAATAAATAAATTAAGGTTTTGGAGTGGCCTAGTCAAAGACTGGACTTAAATCCTGTGGAATGACCTTAAACAGGCCATGCTTGAAAACCCTCCAATGTGGCTGATTTAAAACAGTTCTGCAATGAAGAGTTGGGCAAAATGCCTCCACAGTCATGTGAAAGACTCTAATTGCCTATTATTGCAAATGCTATGACGATATCCAAGCACTAGTGAAACACTGGGATAAGTGCATTAGTGTAGCAGGGGATTATATAAAGGAATAAAGGGGGTTTTACTCTCAGAACTGTGTTCTGTTATTCTGAACAATCAAAAGTTCCATTTGACTTAAACACCATTCGAATTCTTGGCTGACCACTGACCAATACTTATATTAATCCACACAGATGTGTATTATTTAAAATAAATTCACGCTTAAAAAAGCGTTTTGAATTAATAAACATTTTCATATTAAATCTAAGTGTTAAGTAAGTAATGGAACATCATTTCTGAACCAGAGGCAAACAAAAACATGTCATGCAAATGTAACCAAAATATTCTGTAAGGTTGAGTATTTACGCCTTGTTTACACTAAGTTGTACTTCTTTCGTCGTCAGACAAATCCACTCCCTGTTCAGTAATCAGACAGTGAATCACAGATGAGAAATGGAAAAAGTAGATCAGATAAAGATGAAGTTTTGTATAAACTTAAAATTCACTTAAACCACTTCAGCGCTGTTATTTCAGCCAAAGTGAAAATATGAACTAATGCCGGTAAAAGCATTCAGTTTATCTTTTCTAATTAATATCTATTGGTGCAGGTGTTTGTTTACATTGAGCAAGTAGCGGTAAAGTAGATTATTTTAAAGTAAATGATTAAATCCGACACATAACTGTTTATAACATCACTTTTATGGTGAAGGTTAAACTTCAGGCAGATAACTAAGTACTGCAAACGTTTCACTCCAATTCTCTCCAGACAGTTTTGTGTGATAAAATTATATTTTGCAGATATTTTGTACCGATTATGAAGAGTGGGCAATCCATGTAATGTGGGCATTTTAGCACATAACACTGGGCTTTCATTTCTTAATTCATTTCTCTTTGATTTGGCTAGTTTAGTTTTACACATTCTCTTTTATATGTGTTCATCTGATTTGCTTTATTTGTTCTGTTAGTTTTCATTTGGTAGTGTAAGGAATCGCCACTAGAGGGCACTGTTTTGTTGTTTGTAGTTTTTGTTTTGCAGACTCAGTTTCCCAGAAGGCA
>JAQMYJ010000012.1:37581784-37604731 GCA_030014305.1 Clarias laeviceps | reverse complement strand
CATGGTCCACTATTGTAGCTCTGATGTCATCAGTTATTCTATTTCTTACTCTTCTTACCCTTCCTCTTTCCCCTCCTCGTCCTCTTCTTGCTCCTCCTTGTCCTCTTCCTCTAACTTCCTCTAACCCTCTCGCTTCTTCACCTCCACGTCCTCTTCCTCCAACTTCTTCACCTCCACGTCCTCTCCCTCGGCCTCCTCTGATTCTCACTCTTCTCACTCTTACTGCTCCTTCCATTGTCCTCCACATAGACAGTTTACCTGTGGCTTATTTATAGTGCTTAGGCTGATTGTAAAGTGAACTAATTATCTAAAACAGTTTCCACATGTGACTGTGTGCCAGACAGTTGGCAAAATAGTGTTAATGATAGCCATACATGTGTATAATTTTGCTAGGAGTGTGTTGGAAATTTGGTAATTGAGTGTAAGCAGTGAGTTGTGTTTAAAGTTCTTCAAAAAGAGTGTTGTGCAGTGAATTGTGCCTACAGTTTTGCAAACTGAGTGAGTGGTTTTGCTATAAGTATTAATAGTTTTAGAAATTGTGCTATAAGAATCACAGTTAGGGTTTAAGCCATCAGAAAAAACTGTAATTGCAAATCAATATCACAATTAATTTAACATTTTACCATTATTATTAAAACACTTTAACGTTATTACTAATGACAGCACATAAACACATAATGATTAATCTAATAACAGAATGTGAAAGAAAGAAAGAAAGAAAGAAAGAAATGACAAGGGCAAGATTCTATCGATTAGAGGTTCTGAATGTCGGTTTAATTTTGATTAATTGCCCAGCACTAGTGTTTTTATAAGTTAAGATTATTCATGTTTGTTTGTTTTTTTATGCTAAAGTTCCATTTTAAACACTAAATTAACTACTTTGTCATGAAAAAACGCAAGTGTTTTTGTATTCTGTTGACATTTTAGTTGTAAAAGATTTTGTTCATCTTTCATCTTTTAAACCAAAAGTAAGCTAAACCGTCCCTCCGACCAAATTCTCTCCCCGTCTCAGCAGGTGACTCAAGATGGCACATGGGAAGATGAAAAACTGCTGGGGCCAAGTACGGGAAATAGAGGGAGTGGCAGAGGATAGCAGTCAAAGTCTGCCTGCATCATACTTCAAAATCAGAAGTGGGCTCCTATACCATTGAACGCAAAGAAGAGGAGGACTGCAAGACATCCTGGTAAAACAAACATGGTGATTCATCTGGCACATTCTCAGCTCACCCTCGGCGACCACCTAGTTCTCAATCCGGCCCCTGTGCCTCTCATTCCACTACCCATCACCTGCATGCTGTTCGTGCCCATTGGACCTGGTCGGCCCGCTCCCGACATCCGCGAGGGGCCACGAGTAACTTCTGGTTATGGTTGACTATGTCACCTCTTTACCTGGTGGCTGTCCTACTCAGAAAGGTGAGCTTAACATCCTTCAGCTGCAAGGGCCTGCGCAAGAAGATTTGGACCGATCAAGATACACCTTTATGTAACAAATCTGTGTCAGCTATTGCAGGTTACGTTACATCGCACTTCTTTGTACCATCCCTAAAGAGACAGTCTGGATGAAGGTGGCTGAAACGGGGACCATGTACTGCCATACGTCTTCACTGTGGTCCGAGAACCACCACAAGCCTCCACCAGCTATTTGTGAGATGTTTCGCTTGCTGTAGCAAAAGAGGCATTCCGAGCAGCACATCCTCGAGAGTTCCAACCGGTGCAGCAACTGGTGACCAGCTCCAATTGTAAATTCCTGGCCTGATGACCAGGTCCCTATATATTTGTGGAGCGAGTGGAGCCAGTGAATTACAGACTGCAACTGCCGGGTAAGAGAAAATGTGCTGTGGTTTATTATATCAATCTATTAAAAAGGAGGATATAACCACTGTCAACTCTTTCAGCTCTTGCTTCTCTCTGTTCTGAGCCACAGGGTTGCAAACTGGTCCGAAACGGAGAAAAGAGAGAGTTCACTCCCTCACATCATCAGTACTATGTGGCGGAGTGGCACATCATTCTGGTGACCAACCATACTCCTCTGCTGTGGATGGCAAGGGCTAAGCACACCAAAGTCTGTACGCTTCCATAGTCAGACTTTGCTAGAAACTCTCCCACACAGGGCATGCAGCGGAGGAAGGGTCAGCATCAGGATTCAACTGCTTCCTCTGGTTCCTCGCGTTCAGCCTCCGTCAGCTGCAACTGTGCCCTGGTTTGGGATGTTTGCTGCCGTCCACAGAAGCCAAGGAACTGCATCCACTGCACCTCTCCCTCCTCCCTCTCCTTACTCTCCTCACTATTTTTTGCTAATTATTATTTATTGAATATTCAGTTATGAACACAAACAAACAAATGCAATGAATATGCAAAACATAAATACAAAAGCACAAGGGAGGATAACAAATGGTTAAAAACTACACACACAGTTTCAATTGACACCCCAAAACTACTCACTTCATCAATTCTTTAACAAATCTATAGCAGATGTTCAGGCATTAATTGTTAATTTAATTGTTAAAAAAGTAAAAATATATAAAAGACAGGAATGCCAGACAGATGACAAGTGGATATACGGTTTAAACTGCCCTTTCAAAATATTATCTTTGGAGGCGGTCAATGCAGCCATTAATATTTTCTTTTGCTTTAAGCTGTAGTATGTGGAAGTATAGCAATGGCACAATTCCTGAACTGAACAAAAACTTGTTGCAATAAAAATGTTTGAATTCTTCTGCAGTCCAATTTGATCTGAATGGTAAAAATGTTACTTTAAATAGACCTTATTAAATAGTTGTTCAAAAATATTTAAAATCGTTGTTCAAAAATACCATCTTCATCATTTTTCAACCTTACAAATTTACACAGACAAAATTCAAGTATTAAAATTCAGGTAGAAAAAATGACCTAGAATTAATTTCCTCAATCTCAGCAACAACAAACATGCCGTTTACACTTAGTTGAATTTATACTGCTTATAAATAAAGGCAACAGTAACAACTTAGTAATAAAGAAAAACATAGAACAGATACTACACGGTTTTAATGACATTCTGATTTTTTTTAATGACATGACAATCGAGATACTAAGAATAATTTGTTATTTTATACAACGCAGATGCTGTACAGCATTTTCCGGCATTCCATCGCTCTTCCTGCGATATCCCAGAAGTAAAGACCTGAAATGTTTCTACCTGAATTTTGGCAGCAAGAATTTGTGAGGTTAAAAAATAATGAAGATGATATTTTTAATACACTGAAAAATCTTTTTGAATAGCATTTAGTAAGGTCAATATTTTTTAATGCTTGAATTACACATTTGAAATATACAACAACAATAAATTGCAGTGCCAAAAATGTCAAGCATTGTAAATGTCGTAAAGATTTTTTTTTCCATTCAGATTAAATTGGAATTCAAACATTAAATTGCAAAAAGTTTTCTTTCAGTTCATGTAATTGAACATGCTATTTTAGCACTGATATACTTCTATAAAGGACATAAACAAATATAAACCATTTTTAAAGTTTGTAAAAAAAAATATTTACCACATACTGTAGTTCCAAGAACACAAGATGAGTGAGCATTCCCAAAACATCTGTATATCATCTCTAATAAAGCCTGTGTTGGATAGTTTCAACAAATGGGATCTACATTGTGATTTATGAGTCTGTGAAAAAACTCAAAGTGTATCAACTGATGAGCCAGACTTTTAGATGAAATGGATAAATTGTGCCAAATAGTCTCCCAATCCAGCTACACACCAAAAGCCAAGTGAAGCCGACAAATGGTCCTGTAGCTCCTCTAGTCAATGGGGATATTTTAGGAAAAGATTCAAACCATGTCTTCAAAGATCATAATTGAAAGACCTAAAGTACAACTTAAAATTAGTAATAGCTCGACCACCTATAGGTTTTGGATACTGCAGTGTTGTCAGGCGAATTTTGGGTCTTTTACTACACCATACTTTTACTACGACTTTGTACATAACAATATGTCAAATATGTCAGTATCTTAAAAAAAAATTTTTTAAAAACTGGTGAAGGAGAAAGCGGGATATAGCAGAGAATAAAAAGTTAACCACTGGGAAGAATATTCATTTTCAATATCGATATCCTACCACAGAGAGACATCTGTAATGAAGACCACCGATCCTGGTCCTTAATTCATTAGAATTACGCTTACAAATAAGACTAAGAGAAGAATAGATATTTACTATTTAAGTAAGTGAAGCTACACATCTGAGTCTGAACTGGTAAAGATGTAGCAAGATCAGGTATAGTATAGTAAGGGTGGAATCAAGAGGTCTGAATGAAGGAGGGTCCAGAACCTAATCTTCTAAGTACAGCCCTCAGGTCCATTAAGGTCTATTAGAAATCTTAATAGCATCCAAGCTAAGGACTTTACATGAGTGTTCAGTGAGTTATGTGCACAATTATATACTGTATGTACTGTATATATAATTGATGTGTTTATCTATTTATTTTTGGAGATAATTCACCAAAATGTCGATTTAAGCTAAAAGCTAAGCATTAGGTAAAAGAATCTTACTTTCCCAAACTGCTCATTTTGCGCATTTACATTTTGAGTTCTGGAGTAAATAAGTAAACTTATATTAATAATAATAATAATAATAATAATAACCATTTTAGAACTCTTTATTACATTGTTTTATTATTATTATTATTATTATTATTGACATCGACTTAAAATTGCTATTACTGTGTTGAGATAAAAAATAACTGATTGTAATTATGACATAACTCTTTTTAAAGCATAAATGTGAACAATTTGTTCTGCTTTTCCAGATGAGACTGGATGCTGCTAACATGCTAATAATGTCCATGCTAACAGCAGGCTAGGAGACGTGGAAAATCTCCAGGTAGATATTGATTTCCTGATTTCACTCTTTGAAATAACGAGCCTGTTTTACCCAAACCACATACACATGTTTATTTGCACACTTAAAAGCACACACACACACACACACACACACACACACACACACACACACACACACTTTTATTGTCTATTTAGGTTTTAAAATGGAAAAAAAGCTTTTCAAACCTGCCTGGCCCTGTGTGAAAAAGTAATCGCCCTCCATGCTAAATCAGGAATGAACTGCGATTCATGAACGATTTTTGGAAAGCGGACTTCAGTTTCAGTTGCCACACTGGAACGACAACAGTCTCATTGTTAAGTCTTTCTGTTCATCCTGGCTTTTCAAGTTTGAACCATTTCCATTTAAAACACACTTCTGTAGATAATCTCACCTTGATGCTCCAACAAGAAAACAATGAAATACTTCAAAAATACAGTTCCTGCTATGATGATAAATTTGTCAAATTGGTGGTTGTGGGATTTGACACTGGCACCTTCTGAACTGTAACACAATGCTTAAACCACTGAGCTACATGTTTTACCATAGATTAAACATCATAGTCTGCATAGATTCTGTTCTCTTCAGTTTGATCTCTTATATATTTGATTTATTGTCTTTGATAAATTTATTTTCATTGAATTGGTCAGTTGACTTTGATTTTATTTTGATGTGTTTATTTTATTTTGATTTCTCATTGATGTGGTCAGTTTTATTTGATCTGGGATCTAATTTTGGTTATTTATGTTTGATCTATTCTGATTTATCTTTTTGCTTTCTCTTTGTCTTCATTTGGTCACTTCTCTTTGATCTGGTGTTCTGTCAGTTCGCTTTGGTGTTGGACTCTTAGTTGATCTGCTCTGTCTCTTTGATCCGGTCATTTTGATCTGGTCAGTCATTTTCTCTTTTGATTTGGTCAGTGTCCTTTTATTTTTGTTCTATTTCAGTTTTGCTCTCTTTGATCAGGACTGTTGCTTTCAAATTAATCTTTTGATTTGACCACTTTCACTTCTCTTTGATTAGACTATTCTATTTTTACTTGGTTTCTTTTAAATTAGTTGATTTGTTTTATTTGGGTGTATTTCAGTTGATCTGTCAGCCTTCATTATGTCACTTTCATCTTTCTTCTAATCACTTCATACGGTTATTATGATTATTAAAAAAAATTAATTATTGTTATTAATTTACTGATTTATTTGTTCTGGTTGTTTAGTTATTTCCTCTTTGATTTGTCTGGTCTTATTTTTATTTTTCCTTATGCTCTTTTAAATGGTTTTTACATTATTATAATTTATTATAGGAGGAACAAGAACTTTTAGTTTTTTGACTTTAGAACTTTAGTCTCCTAGAAGTGAAACTTTATTAGACTGGACACATAGTTAAAAGGTAATAACTTTTACTTTTAAATGTATCAAATATTAAAACTTTATTTTTCTCTCATGTTTCACTTGATGGAACTAAAACTAAAAATTTTTCTGATATTATCTTCATCAAGAAGAAGCAGAAGAGGAAGATGATTGTCATGTTGGTTATTCAATCCTTTTACAAGAGGAAACACATAATTGTCTTTTTTGCACACAAATCCAAATTTAGCACCAAAATGTAGATTTAAGCTAAAAAGCTAATCATTAAAAAAAGTCAAACTTGCTTTTCCAAATTGCTCATTTTACAAATTTTGATTTTAAGTACAACAATAATAATAATAATAATAATAATAATAATAAATATGAATCATTTTAGAACTCTTAACACATTGTTTTTTTATTATTATTGATATAGTGTATATTTGCATTAAAACTACTAATACTGTGTTGAGATGAAAATAACATGATTATAACTAGGACAAAACTAGTATTGTATAAATGTGAACATGTTGTTCTGCTTTTCCAGATGAGAGTGAATGCTAACAGCCAGCTAGATGACGGGGAAAATCTCCAGGTTGCTATTAGTTTTTCTCTTTATTTCAGTCTTTCGTTCATTTTCGTATCCATATAGTGTAATTATCTGACAGCTAGATCGTGTTACTCGGTTTAGTTTGCGGAGAAATGTTAATAGACTGTTCGTTGAACTGCTTCCTGATGTTCTCCAGTTCATCTTCATCAATGTATTCGTAATCATGAGTATCGTCATCATCCGTCTGGTTTACACACACGTCCTCCATACTGCGGCCTCTGTTCACAGCTGGAGGTGAGAAAACACGTGCATACACACATCAGTCATGAATTATTAGAATAATAATTAGCACATGAACTTCCACTGATGTACATATTACTTCAGGTCACTAAGGCTACACTAGATAAGTGCATTAGTCTAGCAGGAGATTATATAGAGAAATAAAGGGAGCGTTTGCTCTCAGAATTCTGTACTATTATCAAAAGTCCCGCTTTGACTCGAACACTCCTCATACATGCAAACTGCAGGTGTAACGAGCAATGCTAATCAAAATGACCTTCTTTGCATTGTTACTGTACGTGTTGATATCGTGACTGATGTTTGTACCTTTCTGTGCAGTAGTTCTGGGTAACGTCGCAGGAGTTGCAGCATCTTTCTCAGTTTCTGTTGTAGTGCAGTCTGTGGAACCTTCTCGGCTGACAACCGCAGGCTGACGGGACAGAAAACAGGAGGTCAGTTTAATCCATATGGACATTATAAATAAATAGCAGATTTCATATTAAATGTAATTGTTACATCACACATCATATCTGAAGCAGATTTTGGCCTTTAAGAGGTGTTCATTCAAATGACCAGAGTTTTATTTAATTGTGTAGAATAAACAACAGTTATTTATCTGACTCACAGGAAGTAAAAGTAACTAATGTACAAATAAATACAAAAGGGCCTTAAAAGCTGATAGTAAAATTATGATGAATAAAATGTAAAACATGCACTTTTTTTGTTGTGTGTAATGTTCTTTGGTTGAGGTTTTAAAATCAAAGAATAAAAGAATAAATAAAAATAATTAATACATTTGAAAAAAATAAAATCAAAGAATAAAAGAATGAATTAAATTAAATTAAATAATACATTTGGGGAAAAAATCAAAGAATAAAATAATAAATAAAATAAAATAATACATTTGGGAAAAAAAATAAATCAAAGAATAAAATAATAAATAAAATAAAATAAAATAATACATTTGGGGGAAAAAATCAAAGAATAAAAGAATAAATAAAATAAAAATAAAATAATACATTTTGAAGAAAAAAAAGAATAAAAGAATAAATAAAATAAAATAATACATTTGGGGGAAAAAATAAATCAAAGAATAAAATAATAAATAAAATAAAATAATATAATACATTTGGAAAAAAATAAAAATAAAAGGATAAAATAATAAATGGAAACATTTATTTAAATAAAATTGTAATAGTCTATAATATAATCTAAGATTAGCCACGTGCTAGGTGAACTAACTAAGAAGTAATAACAAATGTGACTTCTAATGTACTACACTGGGATAAACAGAACAAACCAGTGGACCTTTATTACTCTGTAGTGCAGCTCCATCGCTCACCACTAGATGGCAGGAAAAAATACAATTTCAAAAGATTTCCAGAGCCTTTAATAAAAAAATTAGGAGTGAATCGGTGTAAAATTGAATAATAAAAATAATCCATTGTAAATGAGTAAATTTCTTATTAAGAATGCTATTATTAAGAGGTTAAATATACATTGATGTCGATGTGGTAAATTCCCTCATTTTGGAAGGGACTGTTAATCGTCCTATTGTTTAATACTAATGTCCAAAATGTCTTAGAAGCTCTTTTTAAGAATTAAAAAAGGGATTAGCTGATTGACGGGATATAACTTATTTAGCATAAAATCCGGGCCAGAGAGTAGACGGAAAAGAAGTGAAAATAAAAACCTGGCAAAAAATAAAGTTTTTTTTAATTTGCAAACAGCAAATTGTTCCTGTTCTGAGTGTATTTGATTAGTAGTAGCGTGGTGAGCTTGGCGCTGACGTCACTGCAGGGCAAATAATCAATGCCTTTTGGACCTCTGAGATTCAATTACTCCATTCAATTCACTCGCTTCAGCTTTAATTCATTTCACTTTTCTTTTTGGTGTGAAATGTTTTTTTGTGTTGTTTTTTAAGTGCGTCTGGGAGTTTTAAGGTGATTGGAGGGTTTTGTTTTGTTCCTTTCTTGGTTTCCTACAGATGGTATATCCAATAGGAAAGGTTAGAATTGATGACGTGATGGAGGAGTCACTAACTACTGCAGAAAAGCGGCTCGGCTCTTTACTTTGATTGCTGGCGTGACCATGTGAGTGTGTGTGTAATAGCTGAAATAGCTCTAATGATATTTTAATCATCACCACCATCAGACGGACCTTAAACGCCCATTCGAGTTATATAAAAATTAGTTGTCCTTTTGAACATAGTAATAGTAATAAAATGACTTTACCTTTTCTTACGGATTATGCAAGCAAATTTAATTATTTCACTTTTGAAAGTTATTTTTGCCAATTCATCACTAGAAATGCTCCATGGTTTTTGACGTGGATATTGAATCAGCAGGGTTTTTTTATTTATTTAGGTCCTCATAGTTCACTGACAAGGTTTGTGCTATAAATATGCTCAATTATCAAAGCTGGTATGTATTCATTTTTTTAATGGATGTGTTCTTCGCCTTGTTCCTTAACATGTCACAGACTATAGGGTGCAGAGTCATGTGACTAATTATGTTTTTACTGAGTTTATGAACACAATGAGGAAATTATTAACAGAATATAAAATTGTTTCTGAATGTCATTTTTGTTTACTTTTCGATTAATTTTGTTGCTTGATGGTTCGTAGGTCTTTTGAAGTCTAACAGATGAAATGTCTGGGAATCATTCACACATTGTTAGGAAAATTATCCAAATAAGTGAAAATCAAACATATAGTAGCCTGATAAAGTACCATATCTACCACAAGTAGCCATTATATGTCACTCACTCACTCATCGTCTACACCGCTTTATCCTGGGTTCAGGGTCGTGGGGGGCCTGGAGCCCATCCCAAGAGCTTTATGGCACTAGGCAGGGTACACCCTGGACATTGTGCCAATCCATCTGCATGTCTTTGGACTGCGGGAGGAAACCGGAGTACCCGGAGGAAACCCACCAAGCACGGGGAGAGACATGCAAATTCCATGCACACAAAGATGGGAATCGAACCTGGACCCTGAAGGTGCAAGGTGACAATGCTAACCCCGACACCGCCATGCCGCCCCAAATATTATTGATTATTATGACAGGGGAATTCATAAGCATTATATTGTTTTTCTTTTGCAGATACAGTAGTTTAATCTTAATCAGCGTTGATTACCTTTGGTGAGCAGCGTGTGGATTTCTCTGGTTTTGCTTGATGTGGCTTGACTGGTCGCTCTGGAGGTCGTTTGGGTGTCTTCGGAGGGCGTGGTGGGGGTGTTACCGTTGCTACAGCATACCTCCTCATGGTGTAGTAACATTTCTCAGAAATCTCTTCGACAAATGAGTTGACGCTACACGAAGGTTCCCCGTCTTCCCATCTTTTATCTATGTGAAGAGTCATGTGAGTGCGATTAACTGCAATCTCCCACCAGCTTGAAAGGTCAGTGGTCGAGACGAGCAAATAAGGGTCAACAATTTCTTCCTCGATACGTAGGCCTGGAACTCCGGCCAAAATGTCCTCCTTTAATGAAAGATCGCGGACGGAAACCTTGACATTAAACGGCAATGGGAACCAACGGCAAATCTCTGAAATGAAATACTGTCGTTTATCATGGATGACTTCCATAAATCCACCATCTAAAAACATCGGGAGACGCACGGCCTCGTGGGATTTCCCTTTAATTTTCAAGCACAACAGGGAATCGATCTTATCTCCAATTTCAACCTGCTTGGGTTCTTTTCTCTTCACTTGAAACTCATCCCCCACAAGAACGGATGCCAAACCATCATAAACGGAATCGAAAGGCCTAGTCGCCACAACATGCAGTTTTTCCGTGTCACTTTGTGCTCGTTTTAAGTCGTACGCTGTCGGAAATTCACGTGGTCGGCGCTTGAATCGGCCATTATAGCTTGTTGGAATCAGGAAATGTCTCGGTGATTCTTGTCGGATTTCCGTGGCGAGGATTCGCTTGGCTTTGTAAGCCCGGTGAACGATTATTTGTGTGCAGTGTAAGAGGAATGCCAATTCTTCTGGCATGTTCCCTTCAACTGTTGGCCTTTCAATCACTTCAGCCAGAAAGGGGAAGATCTCGCAGGGTTTTTGGAAAATGTCATGAGGGGAAAGTGGCTGGATGAAAGAGCTTGTGTCAGTCTGATCTGTCACATCCATGACTTCCACATCCAGGTTGGACGGAATGACAACTATATTCTTCCCGACTGTGGAGGAAAAGACAACAAAAGACATTAGACAGATGTCACTTTCTTCTAAAAGTTTTTTTTTCTGTAGGAACAAATCTATGAAAGGTTTCCATCAGGATAGAGACCTGCTACCTACTGAATAACACTGGTCTTAATTGATCTCAATGCAGCTTATGATCACCCCAGATCACAGTGTTCTGTTAGGTGGACTGAAATGTTTTGGGGTTTAACACCTGTGTTCTGGCTCTAATTGCATCTGTCTTGTGTTTACCAGTCTGTACATTTTAATAGTGGTCTAAGAATAAAGTTTGGTGTTAAGGAAAAGAAGACGGTTAGGGTGTTCCATAAGACTCTGTTCTAGGACTGTTACTGTTTCCTTGTATATGCTGCCACTGGATACAGTTTCACATAATTAGCTTATAGCTATGTTTGAAGAACATATTAAGAACATCAAAGCCTGCATGCTGAGTGACGTTGGCTTTTAATTAGGCCACTAGTGCTGACTAGGGGTTTGACTGCAGGTTCTAAACCATGGTCTTGTGAGAAGTTATATTTGTGCACTAGTCAGTTCACGGTGGGGTTTCTATACTGTACCACTGTGCTACAACTCTTTGACACTCTCTGGTGAGGTACTACAAACTATGGTGAATGAAACTGAGTGGAGCTTGTTGGAGTTGAAGCTAATAAATGTTGAGGAATAGTGGCTTTGATGGAAATTACGGCTACACAGAAGCAGGAAAACTCATCTTTGAACTCAGTTCAGAAATGTACGCATAGAAGTAGAAGAAGCCGTTATGCTCCCAGGTGGACTAATCACAGTTGTTGTGGTCTACGTGAGACCTACTCTGTACTAAAACTTAACGCAGGCTTAAAGGTAAGTTACATCCTTACATGTCGGTGAGTCCAAGCCCTTGATATACTACTACACAGCATTTAAATAGGAAACTTGTCACTTACCTGACATAACGGCTTGTATCTCGTACACAGGAGTCAACATCAACTCTCCACACACCTTTTCCAACAAATTGGAAAACAGCAAATCCTTCACAGCCAGGTCTTTTACTACAGTCACAATTCGCTTCCTTCCATTAGAGATTTTCCACTTGGCGAGCTCTTGGAGTGTGTAAAACTGATCATCCTCACACTCCATGAAATTCCCTTGCTGTGAAAGGCCGAGCGTGAAGTGGAATTTTGTCTCTCGATGAAGAACCTCGCATACAATGTGGCCTTCAATGCCATCCAGGTCATGACAGACAGAGGTAATTCGGAAGATCTCTTGCTTTTTCAGCGAGCCCTGTGGGAGAGCAATTTTAGCTGAGGACTGGAACACCGGCTGGCCGAGTACATGAGATCCAATCTTCATTGAACGCACAATTTCTTGGATGCTCAGATAAGGCTCAGTGTCTGCTACGATCCTAAACAGACCTACAGAAATACAGCATTTAGAGCGGGATAACAAAAAAAACATGAACATTCTTAATTATTTACAAGAATGAGTTAGGAAATATCAAACAATGCAAAATCTTATTAATATCAAACATAGTCCAGTATTCTTTATGTTTGGTGTTTAGTTTTCCTTAACAATTCCACCCTCAGACTTTGGGATGCAAAACCTAATGAGTAGCGTAATAACTAATTATCCTGAAGAGTAAAAACTAGTCCGTTGTTTTTGTTGTTCAAGATGGCTGTCTGTATACAGTAGCATTAGATAAATTAATCACGCTCTTATATCGCTTAAAATTCTAGAATTGCCACTTTGAAGGCAATGCTAAATGTGAGCTAGTTGCTAGCATGAACAAGTAAGCCTAAGCTAACAAAGTAGTTGAGCTGCATTTTAGTGCTAATTAATTTGTACAACACTGATCTAGAGAGCTAGCTAAGCTAGGTTTATTCAGTCTTTTTCTCGTACTAACATTTTATAACTTGCTCCCATTTACACTTTGCAGGTTAGTGCTTAGCCGGGCAAAATCTAGCATTATTTACCCTCACTTACCACATTGCTATTTATTGTAAATAGGCCACTCAGGCACGTCTGGTTAGAGGCTAACTGCATTGAATTTGCTCTCTGCATGTTTATAATCTAATCTAATAATCAAACATGTCATGAGCTAGTGTTATATTAATATAATGTACAGTTGAACTTATTTACAAAATGTTTTACGATAATTAAGTGGATTTTAATAATGAAACTTCACTACAACCTTAATTTATATATTGTTTTTGCATATTTATTATTAATCACTAATACGTTCAAACTCATCAGTTCACTTTAATACAATGCTTGAAAGCTCACATCCTACATAGAAGGAAAAAATTCTCTCCCCTTAAATAGATTTTGGAAAATTCTATAGTTATGTATTGTATTTATTTATTTAATTATTTATTTTTTTATTTTTGTGTGTGTGTGTGTGTGTGTGTGTGTGTTGCTAGACAGACTTCAAAAAAACTTTTTTATTATATCTGTTTGCATTTGAGGGGGTAAAATCTTGCAGTTCCTCTATAATCCTACAGGTGATAAACCATTCTCTAAACCAGGGGTCTCCAAATCCAGTCCTGGAGGGCCAGTGACCAGCACAGTTTGTAATTCACCAACACCTAAACACACCCACTGAACCTAGTAATTAACAGACTAGTTAAATCAGCTGTGTTTGAGAAGAAGCATCACCAAACTGTGTTGGACACTGACCCTCCAGGACTGGATTTGGAGACCCCTGATCTAAACCATTCACACTTTGGCAGGCAGCACAATGTCCTGTGTGGTAGGAGCAAATTATTTGTGCAGTTCGTTTAGAATTGTTACATAATAATAATAATAATAATAATAATGAAACAGGATATTTATAAAATCATGATATGTTGATGTTGATAATATTGATTCAATACTGTTAGTATCATGCTAATATCATAATGAGATCCCTGGTGATCTTCCATTCCTAGAATCTTTGTAGAGCTGGAGAAAGTGCTTACATGATATCAGCGTTGAATGAGGTTGTTTACTAACAGTAAAAGAATAAAAAATAAATAAAAAAAAGAAATTCTGTAATTTTCAGAAAAGATCTGGAATGCATGGAATAAGCACCTGTGTTCATAATCACACAAACTATGTAATGTAATAATCACTCTTAATAATGTAAAAATTCTCAAACTACACTTTTGTTACTCATAATAATAAAATCTCATAAAAAAAATAAATCAGCGATGCATTGCATCATTATCGTTGTGATGCAATGGGTGCAAACGTTCTTCATATACCTTCATACCTGGGTAATCTAAAGGGAGGTTGATCTCCATCCCGTCTGAAGTGTGTGCGATGAATCTGGTGATGGTGATATCAATGATTTTCATCAGATCTCCGGTGGAGAGACAGCATGTTCTTCCAAAGAGCTCGTACACAGAACCTGAACCAAAGCATGAAAATATGAAGATCATTATTTATAATACTTTTTTGTTTTTACATATTAACTAAATTACATCCTTTGTGTGTTTCAAATATGCAACATTTTACAATTATGGTGCTAAACATTGTCCGGTGCTAAACATTGTTACTTTTAGAAGGAAACGATCGCTACCGTAATTTTTTTTTTTTTTTAAAGCATATAAATATTAATTAAAATTTTCATCTAATGAATATCTAATGAATGAGTACAAAAGAAATATATGTATTTGTTTTGTTAATTTGGTCAATTTTATTTACGCGTACTGTTTAGGAACTTTTGTGTGAGTTTACATTTGAGAATACATTTTTAGACATTAATGAAATTAGATTTTTTTTTATTGTTTAAGCACACACCGGTAAATGTAAATTTACTTTGTTGCTTTAACGTTACTGATATATTCTATGAAATTAAAGAATTTGTTTTATCCACACTAAATTGAAACTATTTAAATTTTAGCTAAGGGGAATGTAAAATATATATATTATAAAGGAATTTAATTTAGGAATTATGATAATACATGTAAATAATAAAAAAGACAAATATTTGCACCTACTTTTATGATCATGAACTGTTTCGTAGTTTGAAACTTTCATGGCGTAATATTGAGCTGATGACATTTCAAACAAAGAATGTGCAAGAACAATACATTTGTTATGGTTTATCTGAAAATAAGTCACTTTAAGATTTTAACCAGATAAAATAAGCAGTTAATTATTCATATTATTCTCAATACCAAATCATCTCTTTTTATTTATTTATGGTGACCATAAAATGAGGAAATATGCACAGGATTGTAGTCGACATTTTGGTCAACACTGGTTGATTTTAAATGTAAATGAATTTCACTAAATATTACATTTCCAATTCAAGAAACAACTACAAATTGGAGAGAACCATCACCACAAGTGACCAAAGTGAAATGGAGAGAAACAGGAATCAGCACGTTTTTTTGTTTTGTTTTCTTTTTGCTGTTAAAGCATTTAAGTACAAAAATGTAAGGTTCAAACCAAACTACATTTAGTGTACAAAGATATCAGGTTGTTTCTACCTTGAAAGTAAATTCCAGACTGAATCTGGAGAATCCTGGGCAGCGTTTCAGGGTCCAGAGAGCGAGTGAACTCCGTTAGTGTCATCGCCATCCTCGATACCTTTTAAAAACCTCTCCCAGCGCTGACTTCTACAGTATTAAGTTGTCCATTGAAAGATTTAATAATAAAAATGATAATTTAAAAAAATAATAAAGGAAGCCAAGGGATCGAAAAGGCCAGAGCGATGGCAAAAGAGTGACCTTTGACCCCTTTTTGGCCAGGGTAAAGCTCTGAGATGTCGAGAGAGAACAATAGAGTGTGAAATATAGCTCTCATATGAGGAGAACAGGAAGTGAAGGATGTCGACCTCAAAGGAAAGCGACACTCTGCAGAACTGCAGCAATGAAACCACACGCGAGCATTATTCACCCGCTCTCTACTTCAGAGGAAAAGTTCTGATGGAGGGACGCTGAGGGGCGAAAACCTCTGGGGGTGTTAAAGATCTCCTTCTTTAAGGAACAAGTGTTTAAAAAAAAAAACTGAAGGTGATATAAATAGCTAAAGCTGACACAAAGAGTAATTGAAAGTTAATCTGATTCAGGTTTATTTCATCTGTTTGGCATTTCAAGCTTATTGAGGACAAAAATGTAGTGCAAACTTTTGTCCTGACTTTTTGCTTAATATGCTCTTAATATTTCAATAATGCAAATAGTACAATATTTTCACCTTTTTTTATTTTTCAAGTAAATAATCCATAATGTAATAAATAAAAATCACTTTAGAATTATAGTCAGTATGGTTATAAGAAATAGTCAAAAATATCATAATGGAAAAGCTGTAGCAATAATATTACAGTGCATCTAAAAAAAAGAAAATGGTGGAAAAGTTATTGTATTTCTTAATTTAATTTAAAAAGTGAAACTCATTTATTCTAGTTTCATTACATGCGAAGTGAAATCTTTCAAGCCTGTTTTGTTTTCGATTTGATGATTATGGCTTACAGCTCATGAAAATCAAAATCTCTAAATACTAGAATATTTCATTTTTCAGTTTGAGCAAATGACTATTCATACAGTATAAATACAGTGCACCTCTCAGTCTAGTTCAGTACACACAACTACAATCATGGGGAAGACTGCTGACTTGACATTTATCCAGTAGATGATCGACACAAGGAAGGTAAGCCACCGAATGTGATCACAAAAAAGGCCTGCTGGAAACTGGACTGGAGGGGAAAAGTTTGGTAGGAAATAGTGCACAAGCAACAGAGTTGACCACGGATTTTCAAGCAAAGCCGATTCAGGACCTTGGTAGTGAGGCTGAAGTCGGTGCTTCAAGTGCCACCACACACACTGTCGCATTCATAGCATCAAGCCACTCCTGAACCAGAGACAACAGAAATGTGTCTGGGTTGAGCAAACTACTGCGCTAAACAAAGTTTTGGGCCAAGACTCTGGAGGAAGAGGGAAGAGGCACAGAATCCAAGTTGATGATTTGAGATGCCGTGTCATCTGCCGGTGTTGACCCACTGTGTTTTATCAGGTCCAAAGTCAATACAGCATCTACCAGAAAATTTTAGAGCACTGCATGCTTCTGTCTGCTGACCAGCTTTATGGACCTCCCCACACTGCCAAACTACCACTAACTGGTTTGCTGACCCTGATATTCCTGTGCTTAATTGGGCAGACACCTCACCCAACCTGAACCCCTTGAAGAATTTTTGGGCTATTGTCAAAAGAACGATGAGAAACACCCGACCCAACAAAGGAGCCCCGGTCCAAGTATTGAGCGCATAAATTCACATAGTGATTTAGAATTTCTTTAAGGTTTGATTGATTTGATAAAATATTCTACGATCTTGAGATACAGGATTTTTGTTGAGCTTTAAGATACAAAAAAGTATTTAATGTGTAAGTAATCTAGAATATGAGTTTCATTCTAGATTTGATGATTTTTTTTATAGATGAACTGTACATATATTTTTTTTTACTTTTTTGTGCTGTATTTAAGATTTTATAACATTATGTATATTTTAATATGCAATGCATATGTAATACATTTATAAGAAAAAAACTTGTAATTCTAATGCACAAAATATATAATATATAATTAGTTAATTGAATTATATTCAAATAATACCTCTAGTTCGGCCAAATACACCTGTGAAAAATTCATTAAAATTCATTCAGTACAAAGACAAAATTGTCAAAAAACATGTTGTGTTCTTATACTCATCTTATGTCCCCCAAATTACTCTTTCACAAATATCTTCATTGTACAGACACGCCAACTTTACAGTTTTATTATATGTACACTATAGATTATTTTTCAGAATAGGATGAGGAACAAAGAAAAAGTACATCATAAATCATATCTTTTTTTCCCTTTCATTATGGATCATTATTAACAAAAACAAAGCAAATTCTGGATTTGAAATAAATTTATGTTAAAGGTTTGATCTTTTAAACTGATCTCAAGCTTCAGGATTGTGAACGTCACAACTTGGTTGGCTTTTTGAGTTATTTTGGAGCAAGGTACAGGTGTTGGACTCATCATCTACTCAGATTGTTCTTGGCTCCTGGACTTCGCTGGTTGTAAAGTGTGCTCGGGGGACAGTAGACCTTCTGTAAGCACAGATCACGCTGATCAAGACCCAAGAATGTAGCCACAGTTAAAGTCACACTCATTCTGGCCACGCTGCCACATGATTGGCTGATCAGACAACACGATAACTGAGTAAAAAAAAAAAAAAAACTTTTGATATTCATTTAATTAAAAATTAATCAAGAAACTTAAAAATAGACAAAACATTCATTTATAATGTAAAGTGCAACATTAACATAAAATGATCATTCAATTGTAATTAATGTTCATAAAATGTAGCACTGCTATCTACACATCATAAAAGTGTATTGTGACATCACATTATCTCATTATGCCATGAAGCTCAAACAGTGCTGGTATTTAAAAAAAAGAGAGAGAGAGAGAAAAAAAAAAAACACACTTTGCACATTATATATTTTTTTTATTAAAAGAAATTTCACTAGTTTCATTACAGCCATGAAGCCAACAACTACAGACAGAACAAAGATGCTGCGTGACCGCGATGATGCATTTGATCATTTTCTTTAGATTAAAAAAAAAAATGTTTTTTTCATTTTGCCTTTCCATGTAAAAGTCCAACGTGGAGGCGTCCGGCTGCAATTTCCTTCCTTTTATTCCAGTTAAACACTGAATATTCAGCACAAAACACTCGTACCGTGGCGCTCTCCTTAAAAGTCATTAAAACAGTAAAGTTCTTTTCCTCGTTGTGAGATTTTCTCTTCGATACCACTTCAGTAAAAGATACAGTTCACAATCATGTACACACAAAAATATGCAGGTAAAAAGGTTTAAAATATAAAGAAATTATTTTAAAAAATTAAACACGAGGCATGTGAGGAGAAATTTTTTTAGTATTAAAATTTCAACATGAGCAGAAAAAAATTCAGTCAGTTTGGTGATGTTTTTATTCCTTGTGAGAAAATTCTGGCTTTTTTTTTTTGTTTTTGTTTGTTTGTTTTAACTTATTAAAAAAATAGGCAATGATCTGAAATTATTAGGTGTATTTTAGGTGAACTAAAGTTCTTTGTTTTGACAAGGATAGGATTTTAATTAGATGTTAAAGTTTACATTAACATTAAATTTCAAGTTTATGAAATAATCAGATGCAGAATAAAAAAAATCTGTAGCACAGAATGTTTTTAAATTCTTTAAATTTGTTCTTTACAGAAATGACAACAATTTTACTACTAGGGGGGAAAAAAATAATCCAAAAATAGATGTAAAAAATTAAACAAAATCCAAATCCTAGTGTGAGAAATGTCTATTCTAACTGTGTGCATATACACATTTGTATAAATGGATGTAAACAGCATTTTAACAAGCAGTAAATACTGCAGTGTGTCGTTCAGATGATTCATCGTCACATGCCTACAGTCTACATAACACTATTGAAATAAAAATGTTTAAAAAAAAAAAACACACACAACATGTTTACAAGGTAAACAGGCAGGAATGACGATGATTGTTTTGAGCCTTCGGAGGGAAAACAAATAAATACAAACAATGTGCTTTATAGACATATTTACACTCGTCTTTGGCTTACGATTATAATTCTGCTACAAAAACTGAAAGCGTTTAAAAATAAGAGAGACAACGATAATAAGAATAAGAATAATCCATAAGCCAGCCATTAGTGCACAATACAAAGCCAATGTCACACGCTGCGTTTGAGATTTTACTTTTACACAACGATGGATATCATATACGTATATATCAGATATAATCATATACATGGTTCATCAACAGTAACGTGACAACAACAGAGAAACTTTCAACCAAAAAAAATGTTCTGCATGCAACAGATTGGTGCTTGTGTTTACCAAAGGACGATAAAAAAAAAAAAGAAAAAGAAAGAACAAAGAATGTTCTGACACATCCCACAGTTTTTCGAACACTGTTGGCTAAACATAATGTACCGCATTTCTTTATCGTCGGTCATCTTTTCCATCCACATAGGTTCCTGCCTCGCGCATCAGAAGAGCAGGAGTGACGGGGTTTGTGATGATGGGAAAGGCGAGTGTGCAAGAAAGAGAGTGTCCTGGATAAATGGATGGATTGATGGACAGACAGATAAACGGATGGACAGACGGCTCCTTCTTCACTTCTCCATTATGAGTTTTCAATGTACTCCAGCGCCACGTCATAACAGAACCTGTACTGCTCCTAAACACACACAAGAAAGACAGGTTAATAATACACACATACTTCATATTGTTATATCTGTCTCTCTCAAGAGAGAGTCAATCAGAAAGACTGATGTTTATATGATGAGAGAATAAATGTTCATAGCTGCTATAAATGTACAGCCTTAACATCAAAACCACCTGCGGACTCCACTAGAGCCGTGAAGGTGTGTGTGGTATTTGGCACCCAGCCATCTGTAGCAGGTCCGTGAAGGTCCTGTAAGTGTGTGAGGTGGAGTCTCCGTGGATCAGACTTGTTTCTTCAGCACGTCCCACAGACGCGACATCAGATTGAAATAGGCAGAGTCAACACCTCAAGCTCTTTGTCACGTTGCTCGAACCGTTCCTGAAGAGTGTGTGGCGCACTATCTTGCTGCAAGACCACTCCCATCAGGGAACACCGTGAAGGGGTGTAACAGTGTTTAGGTAGGTGGGCCGTGTCAGAGTAACATCCACATGATCCGAGGTTTTCCAACAGAACATCACCCAGAGCATCACGCTGCCTCCACAGGCTCTCCTTCTTCCCATAGTGCATCCTGGTGCCGTCTCTAACCCAGAAAAGCGCCACACATACCGATTACCCACATGATGTGAAAGAAAACATGATCCATCAAAAAATCCATCTTCTCCCACTGCTCTGTGGTCCAGTTCTGATGCCCACTGTAGGAGCTTTTGGTGGAGGATACGGGCAGTATGGTAACCCTGACCGGTCTGCAGCTGCACAGCTCCGTGTGTTCCGATTCCTTTCTATCAGAACCATTAATAACTCTTTCAGCAGCTTGAACTAAAGTAGCTCTTTTGTGGGATCGGACCAGACCGATTCAATGACCTTTAGCTGCCCATGACCCTTTCGCTGGTTCACCACCGGTTCTGACCACTGCAGACCAGGAACATCCCACAAAAATCAGCTGCAGTTTTGGAGTTGCTCTGCCGCTAGACATCAGACCTTTGTTAAAGTCTTTCAGATCCTTACTATGCTCGTCAATTTTTCCTGCTTTCAACACGTCAATTTTGAGAACTGACTTGTTCATTTGCTGCCTGATATACCCCACCCAAGTGTGACGAGATAATCAGTAGGATTCACTTCACCTGACGGTGGGTTTAATGCTATGGTTGATCCGCGATCAGATCACCGCCCTTACCTAGCTAATCATATATAGTTAAAAAATTTACTAGTAAACTATTTAACGTTCCAATTTAACAATTATCTAATTTCACTAGAAGGCTGGCTCAGCTGCTATGGCGACATCTTCCAGCTTATGCTCCGCCCTCTGTCACTCAATCAAATCAGGCTGTTCTTGAGGAAGGTAGTGGTGTATGTGTGTGTGTCTCACCGGTGTGTCCACCATGTTGGGTTTGCTGTTCCTCAGACTCTTCACAGCATGAAACACGTCCACAACGTTCTGCCTCTTGATCATCTCACACACGATAGTGATCGCCGAGAAAACACCACTGCGACCTCCGCCGTTCCTACACACACACACACGGAGAGTGACATAAAGAAATAAACAAGCATTTCTATGCATATGTACAAGCATGTTGCATACACTCTGCGTCCACTTTAATAGGAACACCCACACTCCTGTTTATTGGTGCAGGTACTGTAGCTAATCAAAACCCATCACATCGTGCAGATACGGGTCAAGATCTTCAGTTAATGCTCACGAGGAGAAAGCGTGAGCGCTGTGGCGTGCTTGCTGCCACCAGATGGGCCGGTGTGAGTATTCGAGAAACTGCTGATCTCCTGGGATTCTCACACAGTCTCTAGAGGTTACACGGAACGGTGCATCGTGCTGCTGTGTGTGTAAATCCCAGGGGTTCCTGCAACACTCACAACCAGACCATCTGCTGCCGACATCCACGCCGCGGCTGAAGTCACAGAGATCGTTCTTTTCCTTCATCGTGATGGGAGCGTTAACTCAAACTCAGTTAATGAGCTAATGTCACCTGATTGGCTCATGAAAAGGTGTACAGGTGGTCCTGTTAACATTGACGGTGAGCGTGTGTGTGTGTGTGTGTGTGTGTGTGGACTCACAGGCAGTGCACCACGGTGCGCCCCTCTCCCTCCTCACACTCCTCTTGCCATTTGTCAACCTGAAGGATCAGCTTGAGGAATGAGCGCTTGGATGCGGGGACCTCTCTAAGCCCCGCCCACCCCAGGTACTGGAAATGACGGACCATCAGGTAGCCCTCTTGTGGCTGAAAAACACACGCAATATAAACCCAAATTCAGTAACGTAACAACAGAATTACTCGTTCTGTAAAATCTATATAAATAAAAGAGAGGTTTTGTCTGTGCATTGGGTCAGAACTCGCTCTTTCAATGATATCTTTACATTTCACACATTAAAGGACTAGAAACCGTTTCAGTCTCAGAAACATCTCTGTCTGTCTGTCTGTCTGTTGTCACAGCATCACGTAAAACTGTCTGGACAGAATTTACTGAATCTCCTGCAGTCCTTATGTTTCTGTCTGAAGTTTAATCTGCACCATCAGTGAAATCTA
>JAQMYJ010000012.1:37567271-37575234 GCA_030014305.1 Clarias laeviceps | reverse complement strand
GCACACACAAACACACACACACACACACACACACACACACACACACACACACACACACACAAAGAGTTCTATAGAATATCATTCTAGCACATGCTGCAATGCAACAGGAAGTGCCGAAGTGAAGAACCCCAGTGTGTGTGTGTGTGTGTGTGTGTGTGTGTGTGTGTGTGTACCTGCAGTGCACTACGATGGGTCCTGCAGTCGGAGGGTTGGACATCTTGACGCGGCGGATGAAGGACAGCAGTCCTGTGGCGTGATAGGGAACTCCGTGATCGGGCCACCCGGTGAAGTGGAACTGCTTCACCTCGCGCACTTCATTAAACCCCCTCTGTAGAGAAAGGAGTGAGTGTTAGTAACACACACACACACACACACATACACACAAGGCAGAAAGCACTTCTAAACATGTCACATTTAACTTTCCTTGCATTTAAAAATAAATAAATAATAATAATAATAATAATTATTAATGAAACTAGTGTTTAATATGAATTACTTCACAGCCAAAACACAGTATTGGTGCTGATTTTATTTTAATGTTATACATATAATACAGAAAATGTGTGTGTGTGTGTGGCAAATAGGCTACTTATGAAGTTTATGCAACATTCAAGTGACAGATCTTGCTTTCCTAAAAATTTCAGCCGTTTTGGAGAAATGATTTAAAACTTTTAAGCAAAATAAAATCTGTAGTGTCCGTAACCATGTCAAATTCATGTTGCAATATCTTAAGAATATAGCATTTTAGAATAATACACTTTATGTCTTTCCATGTGAAATCTAAATTGGCCAAGTTCCATCTGAATTACAATTCAGATCATTGAAAGACACTACTGTACATCTAAGTGAGTGACTTTCTAGCACCAATTCCATGTTTTGGCCGTCAACTAAATAACTGTACAAAGACAAATAATTACCTACAAACAAACAAAAACAACTAACTAAAGAAATACAAGTAAAAAACTGTTAGTTATTCAGGTATATAAAATAAGATAAACAAAAACTATGTCATAAAATATGTATTTATTAAATAAAACAAATATGATTATATATTATAAAAAATTTTTGAAAGACATGAATGAAATCTCAAATGGAATGATTTTAAAATTACAATTTTACAAATAAAAAAAAATAATAATATGCATTCGTTATGTAAAAATGTAAGCTATAGTATATACAGTGTAGCTAATATAACTTCACTTATAATGTACTGTAATTTTCAACTATAACCAGGTGTTTTTGTACTAAATATATCAGTAATTAATAAATGATAATCCACAAATGGTATGATTTCAGTAGTATGAATTAAGTGGCTGAGTTGCAGGTGGATTAAGTGCTGTATATCCTGGTGTCACTCACTCGTTCCAGGGTGAAGGTGCGCACCACGTACTCCGCCAACGGCTCCACCTCCACAAACGTCACCTTAAAGTCTCCGTACACCTCCGCGTCATCCGGCCAGTATTTATAACATTTCACCTGAAGTGGAAACAGGTGGGTCAAAGCCAGGTGAGATAATACAGATATATATATATATATATAAATACACATTCTATATATATATATTCGTTTCAGCACAAGACTGAGACACCAATACTGTTGCACGGAGGTCGAGTTCCGGTCAGAAGGTGTTGATTACTTCTCTATAACAGTCACTCTGAGTAGTGCAGGTTTATACTGTATTAATGCACTCTCTCTCTCTCGTATGTTAGGGTTTCCATAGTAACAGCTCATTTACAGTGTATATTAGGTGTAAACTTGATAAAGTTTCCTGTAGTTAAGGAGTTTATGGTGAGTTAACCTGGTGATGGACTGGATGTTTATAGCTGCTATAACATAAGTGAGAACAGTAAATGTAACTGTAGAATGTGCTGGTAAATGGCTGTGTTTTAAAACACGTCAGGCCATGATGTTAAAGAAAACTAATCAACTTCACAGTGATAACTGTAAGTCTTCTTCATCACTCAGTGTTTGAGTTTGTGTAACAGAAACACAATGTAACGTATAACATTACACAGCAGTGATACACACCGGCGTACATATTCACGAGGCACGATGTAAACACGTCACAACACAGTTTAGCGTACACATGCTAATTCTCGAGCATTCGATAATAAATGCGCATTTGCTGACCGCGGTGGTTGCCAAACAGCTAGTTAATCGCTACCTACCGAGCTAGCAAGCTAATCAGTTCATCGCCAGGTGTAAGGATTGACACATTATAATGTAACATCTGGATACTGGTTGACCAAAAGGTAACCATAGCAACCAGCGCTCACCACACATCACGAACATAAACCCATGCAGTCGCAGGCACGCGTTAACCCTTTGAGAAGTTTCCATGAGGTGTTCCATTATCTATGTTCTCAACCACTGGATGGCGTTTGTCAAATAAAATGGCCTTATGGTAGAGAACTGTGCGCTTTGTTTTGAAATTCTGAATTTGCCGCCCATAAGATCAAAGCGTTCTGTACTTCAGAACAATTCTGAGCCATTTCGAGTGGCTTTGATCCTTCTTCAAAGGGTTGCAGCGGGTTGGAGGCCGTCGCATCACGCATACACAATGAACCGAGTATCAGAAACACACAAAAAAAAAAAGAAAAGAAAAGAAAAAGCAACAAAAAGAACATGGCCTCCGTCATTCCACAGCAGGCAATAAATAAACATACCCGTCCCACCTCCACCAGGTTGGTTACCATGACGATACACGCCGACTGCTCCTGCCAGATCATCCTCCAGAAATCGTACACCGTCTCGTGGACAGGACCTGATGATGACATCATGTAAAGTAGTTATTTAAAAAAGAAAGACTTGCTGATCTGTTGAACAACACGGAAGAGAATCTCCATCAAGAACAGAAGAATCAGTGACTCATAAACTAATGTGGGAAACATGTTTAGTGTCTCATAAGTTGTGTTTTTTTTCCTGCCAATTTTCTGCTTCACACTCCAGGCCAGTAGGTGGTGGTATTGCACCAACCACCCATAAACCCAAAGAAGAAGAAGAAGAAGAAGAAGAAAAAGCAGTGATGTACTTGCCAAATGTGAGTTCTTTGCAAATACTCTGAAGCAAATGGAAGCGGTTGGCGTTGTCTACCAAAGTTTTAAGGGATTCATCAATTGTAGGCCACGTAAGGGTTGTCGATGTGTCGAAATAACTGGTTCTAACCACGAACCGCGTTAACATCAACAGAACATCAGGAATCGACACTGATTCACCTACTGTACCTCAGTGACTCGTTTAAAAACAAGTGAATTGTGTTTTTTTTAAATAAGTGTATCTAACAGAAAGGGGACCTAGTATGCAAAATTCACTTTTTACTCATTTTAGACATTCAGATGGATATTCAGTGTGTGTGCTCGTTCAAAAGAGAGAAAACACATTTATTTGATTTTTTTTATGATCTTCGCTAAATACAGCGGAACCTCGGCATACGAATGCTCCGGCTCAGGAATTTCCGCTTTAAAAACTGGAATTTTGCCTCACCATATGAAGCGAACCGCGTCAAACCGTATGTCACGTGTACGTCCGGGAGACATTCAAAACATTTTTGCGTCAGTGGAAAGACAAGCGAAGAGAGTTTACATATGTTTAGTGACGATTTAGCACCAAGTGTGGCAAGAATGTTATCAAGGACGAAAAGAAGAAAAGGGAGCCACTTTCAGATTGGGTTTTAAGGCAGTCGGTGCCGAGAGGAATCATAAATTAAGGTTAAACGAGGTTTAATGTCTATTTATTTCATATTTTACTTCATTTACATGTCTTTTCTAAATGTTTTGATTGGTTTTATTTGCAAAAATATGAGTATAGAGTTGGAAATTGGTAATATTTTTGGCCGGCTGGAACAGGTGAAATTCGTATGCTGAGGTGCCGCTGTAATTACAATGTATATTATATTCACCCTATTTATTCTGTATACACTTTATAATACAGAAACTCATACAGGGGTTGGACAATGAAACTGAAATGCTGGGTTTTAGACCACAATAATTCATTAGTATGATGTAGGGCCTCCTTTAGCGAATGACAGATACAAGTCCTTTACAGGAGCCAAAGGGATTTCGAGCCGTTCTTCTTGCAGAATAGTGTCCAGGTCACTATGTGATGCTGGTGGAGGAAAACGTTTCCTGACTTGCTTCTCCAAAACACCCCGAAGTGGTTCAATAATATTTAGATCTGGTGACTGTGCAGGCCGTGGGAGATGTTCAACTTCACTTTCATGTTCATCAAACCACTCGGTCACCAGTCTTGCTGTGTGTATCGGTGCATTATCATCCTGATACACGGCACCGCCTTCAGGATACAATGATTGAATCATTGGGTGCACATGGTCCTCCAGAATGGTTCGGGAGTCCTTTATCTGCATTCTCACCGCCTAGAAAAATGCACTTCCACAAAGGGGTTTATGGGGGAGGGGCAGGAGCTCATTTGCTCATTTAAAGCCATCGACAGTGGCTTGCCAGGATGTATGATTTGACCGGTGTTTCAGCTGGAACATAATCGGACACACTTTGGAGACCTCTAGGGCTTTTTGAATATAGTATATAATATTAGAATATGACACCTTTAGTGTATAAGTGCAGGTACAGAAGACAACAGGTAATAAACCGTGAGCACAAACCCCACAGCGTACGCACCTTGTGTGGCGATGTAGTGACTCGGACGCTGGTAGCCCTGTGAAACAAAAACACACACAGCGGGAGCTTGAGGAAAGTGATTTAAAACCTCAGCTGTCCACACAAGCAGCAGTCAGCACATCAACAGCACTCTGCATCAATTAGTCTGGCTTTTTTCTTTTTAACCTCGTTTAATAGGGATTATATGATTCTGAAACTCTAAGTGGTTTCTCCAGTCCAGATCAGCGCGGCAGGTCGTTACTGCCGCACATTCATCACTTAATTACACTCTTAAAAAAAAAAAAATAAATAAAATAAAGGGAAGACGACAAATCGCTGTTACATTATTGTAGAGCTGCCGACTCTCATTTAGCTCGCACTAGGTCTGCGTTATACTGATAATCATTTACTGTGTTTTTAGAAATCCAGGATGCGGCACAGTAAATAAGCGCCCAAGCAATGATCAGCAACATTTCAGTTGCTGATCATTGCAAAGTTTTATTGGTTTAGAATGGGAATTTTAGTAGTACATTAAATTGTCAACTTGTAGTTGTGTCAAAAAGCCCACTTTTGCTAGTAAGTGTTAACAATAGTTAAAAAGTTCGACTAGAACAAGTTTATATGCTATGATTTTTAGGAATTGCGTACTATTAGCTAGGTTTTGGCAAAGCTGATCGTCAAACACATGCTAATAGATTGTGTAAAGTCGTAGCTAGCTAGAATGTTAGCTACAAATTGCAATATTTACTTTATATATTTAAAAAAAAAAAACTTTAGAATGTAGACTTTTGATCATTTTTTTCCCCCCAGACATTCGTGTACCTTACAAAACACTTTCTAGGCAAACTTTGAACTGAATTTCTCATGATTGGTTCAGACAATCATTCAAATTCAACAATGGTTCAGACGACCAATCAAAATCCAGTAGTTAGGTTAGAGGTGGGGGTGGGTAACAAATATATATAAAAACAAACCTATTACTAAATAAAGACGAGTATAGCTTGTTCATAATAGGTTTCCTAATATTATTGTTATTATTATAACCTTAAATATATTAAATACCATACAGTAGCCTCATCATTTCATAATGTTCATCACTAATATCTTATACAGTGCAGATTTAGGATTCATTTTAGATTTCTAACTAGAAACCAGTTTTAAACCATTGCTATTTAAATATTTGCCTAGACGTACTGTACACTGTTTAACAATGTTAATTAATCTAGTGTTTAAATACTGAGATTCTTACAGTATGCAGCGACTTATCTTACCATCACCAAGCTACAGATATTGTAACGTTTGTAATCTTTCTATTTATTACAACATTTTAATATTAATGCCCAAGTGAACATCATATTACTACGACTATCTTGCTAGCAGGATGCTAACATGTTAGCCACCGCGTTATCCAGAGCATTAACCTGAGCACGAGCTAGTTTAGCGGCGTTCAGAATCGACTCGTACCTCTCCAAATCAACAGCGAAACATGAACTGCAACAAAAAAGTTTATCAAGGCAGATGAGGGTGAAATGAGTGCATTATGAAGAAAACGATGGAACACAGAGCCATGACGAGGGAGGAAAGAATAGACAGATAAACGAGTGTGTGTGCTGTAGAGAGGGAAAAAGGCCATGCAGTCACCATGCAGATGGTTTCAAAGCATTAAAGGGGGCAAGGGGGGTGTTACGGCTGTATTTGTGTGCGTGTGTGCGTGTGTGTGTGTGTGTGTGTGTGTCCTACAGGAAATGAAAAATTACTTACATCCCTGTACAGCCAAATCTAGGGCCCAAAATCAAGAGCGTAAGAGTGAGAGAGAGCACAACAGATGAGTCAGTGAGTCTCTAGCAGCACCTCCACCGAAGGCAAGAGAAAGAAAACCGTAAGAATAGTGTATAAATCTGGAGAAGGAACGCATGCTGACATACGAGAGAGGGAGAGCTGTTTCTCACACCTTCGCCAAGGGAGGAGGAGGAAGAGGAGGAGGAGGGACACACAGCGCCACTTACGTCTATGTAGTTGGCGTTGATGTAGTCGGACGAGGGGTCGTCTTCCACCGGCTGCAGGATCACCCGAGAATGATCGTCTGGAAACGTTCGCCAGACGAACACGCGCATTAATAGGAACCCACAGGAACACATCTGCCTCATTTTGCTCTAAAACTTTTTTTTTTTTTTTTTTTTTTTTTTTTACATATGAGGTGTGTTCGAGTCAAAGCGGGACTTTTGATTGCACATTATAACAGTACACACTCTCTTTATTTCTCTATATAATTCCCCCGATACACTAATGCACTTGTCCCAGTGTTTCGCTAGTGCTTGGACACCATCAAGGTAGAAAGTTTTCTCAGTTCGCCCCAAGCTTCACGTCTGGATCTCTGGCCTCCCTGGAACTCCTTTAATGACTTTTCTAGAGATGTGGGAAAGTCTTGGAGCGAGGTCAGGATGTGGCAATACCTCCCAGCAAGTGGTGTTGGTGAATGAGTGTGTGTGTACAGGTCACACAGACGGATGCGTCTCTCCTCTCGCAGGATCGTCATTCAAGGACGTACGGCATTTTTTTTTTTTTAAACGTTTGCACCGTTCAAATGATTAACTGTGGCGTCTTCGGTCAATCGCTTTTACACCTTCATTCAAATTTCATCACAAGTCCCAGTTTGACTCGCTAGATTATCATAAGAAACTTTTCGAACTCAACTTTTTCATATTTTATTTATTTATTTATAAGCACTTAATTATAATATGTGACAAATAAATAAACAAAATCCAGCAATTAAAAAGGCTGACATAACCTCAAATTTTCTTTCTTTCTTGGATGTGTGGATGGACATTTTTTTTTTTCATATTTTTGGTTTTCTCTTCTTTTTCGCAGTTTTCCCTCTCTCCATTTTAAAATCATTCCATCATTAACCAAATTAGACCAAAATAAAGAAATAATGAGCAGCAGGTTTAGTATATTCTCCTATCAGAAACTCACATGCGATGATGTTGCCGTAGCGATTTTTGGTTCGGTTCTGCTCTTTCTTGGCCACATCCCACGAAGCCGACTGACCCTCAAAAAAACTCTGAAGGAAAAAAAAACAAAAAGAGATAGATGTGATTTAGCATGATATTTAGATCTAAATGATAATCTAGTTAGTAACTTCAAAGTTCTGTCCTCAGTTTCTGAAATCGACTTGTAATAATCGATAACGTCAGCAGGAAGTACAAGCTTCCTTGAAGGCGTCTCTCTTTTCGGATGAAAACTGGACTGATGTAAATCGGAGCGCCAGCTCGCTGTATAAGTTGATGGGAAAGTCTGGCTTAAATAAATGGATATTTCTTGTTGTACACTCGTGTCTAATAACCTAATTA
>JAQMYJ010000012.1:37552271-37562271 GCA_030014305.1 Clarias laeviceps | reverse complement strand
CAATCACAAGTTTAAAAGATAAAAATTCTTAAAAATAAAAGTTCTTGAAATAAGCTTTTTTTTTTTCCTTTTCTTTATTCTTTGCAAGCCAAAAAGATTCTGAAGAACTAAAACCAAAACAACCTTGAAACACTGAAAACTCCTCGGCTAGTTTTGAAATGACGCTAAATCCTGAACTTGGCTACAAGATTCTTGATGATGATAAGTGTTGCAAGCTCTTGCAAACCTGCAACCTCTCCCGTCACATTCGCTTTGAAACTTGGTACCAAACAGAATTTTCTTCAGCAACCATTCATAATTGCAATCAGTTTTATTAGTGTTAAGCTATTTTTCCTCCTTATTAAGAATAATGAAAGAATAAAACCAAGACAAACCACATCAAAGAAATAAAGTGAAGAAAATTTTATAGTGTGGAAGATGAAAAATTTTCACACCTACGTGGACTTCCCGGTAGGTTTGTCTGTGTGTGTGGGTGTGTGTGGTGTTTGGGTTTTGAATCATTTGATGAGAAATCTATTTATTACTGAAGGAAAAAAAAAATAAAATAAACTGACTTTCGAATTAATTAAATCAAAGAAATTCAGTTAGGAAAGAAAAAAATCATTACTTTTTAAATGGTCCATTTGCATTTTTTAGGGTTTTTGTACTTTATATATTTTGCCACTATATATTCAGTAGCTACAAATGTACAGTATATATATATAAAGTATAATGGAGTCAAAAATTGATGTCTCAAAATCTTAAAAATTGCAATTTCACGTAACAATGTAACTCTAACATCTCCACGTATGAACACTGAATTATCCTCAGTTTCTTGTTCTGATCTTTCATTATTAAATAATTGAACAATAAATAAGTTAAATATCAGTAAAAATGTTTGGCTTCACTTGGCCTGAGGGCATATTTAAGAAAGGAATGTCAAATAATTGTATAATTTTAGTTTAAAACAATTATTGGAAGGTTTTTTTTTGAGCAGATGAACTCAAATTACATGAGTAAAATAATGCATCATAAATCAATTTCAAAACTGCAACTGTGCACAAAAAAAAAAAAAGAAAAAAAAAAAGTCATTCCCATTGAGTCACACAACCCGAGCAGGACTCTAACGCCCTGAGCCGAGGCCGTTCCTCAGGTAACGCTCCGTATATATTTAGAAGCTCGGATCTGCACTTACATCGGTTGTTGAAGCTGTGCGAGTCCATGAAGGTGACGGTCATGGGTTCCTCGGTGTGAAGCGTGTTCTGCTCGGCGTAACTCCGGTCCATGGCGTTCACCATGTGGGTCATCTCCTGCCTCGCGTTTCCCGCTGCGTCCTTGCGCTTCTTCGCCAGTTTCCTGACAAAACGACCACTTTATTAATCATTTCATTATTTGATTATTATTATTATTATTATTTCTAAACAACAGCCGCCTGATACCGAAACATCAGGATACACCAGCAAGACACGGGAGAGAGAGAGAGGGGAATGAACAGAAGGAGACAGCTTTAGGTCTGAAGGAAACACTCAGGAAAGGCCAGCAGAAGATCACTACTGTACATGAGCATGCTGAAGGGTTCGCCGCTAAACTCTGTACTGTCATCTTACCAGGGTTTCATCAAACCAAGGCCACAACCAGAGCTAAATGTTCATGTGTCTACACTGGACACAATGATATGATTCATATCGTGATCAATTTCGCCACAATCACTTGTCTGATTGCGTCATCAGTTCTTCATTCAGTATTTAACCTTTTCATTTCCCTTCTACTTGTTGCAGTTAACAACGTCTCAAAAAATTAGAATATCATTGAAGTTGATTAATTTCAGTAATTCAATTCAAAAAGTGAAATTCATATATAGACTCATTACACACAGACTGATATACAGTAGTTCAAGTGTTTATTTCCTTCAATTTTGATGATTATGGCTTACAGCTAATGAAAACCCACAATTCCAGAAAATTAGATATAGAACATTATAAAAGATTTTGAACCACAGAAATGTTGGACTACTGAACAGTATGAACATGTAAAGCACTCAGTACTGGGTCGGGGCTCCCTTTGCGTGAATTACTGCAGCAATGCGGCGCGGCATGTAGGTGATCGGTCTGTGTCTTACTGTATGGAAGTCCAGGCTGCTCTGATAGCGGCCTTCAGATGTTCTGCGTTGTCTGGTCTGGTGTCTCACATCTTCCTTATCACGGTACCCCATAGACTCTTTATTGGGTTTAGGTCGGGCAAGTTTGCTGGTCCATCAGGTACTTACAGTAAACCAGGTATTAGTTGGACCTCGGACCTGATAAAACACAGTGGACAAACTTTACACTGGACTTCAAGCAAGCTGGACACCGTGTCTCTCCTCTCTTCCTCCAGACTCTGGGAACTTGATTTCCAAATGAAATAATGTAAAAATTTACTTTCATCTGAAAAGAGGACTTTGGCCCAATCAGCAATAGTCCAGTCTTTTTTGTCCTTAGCACAGATAGGACACCTCTGACGTTGTCTCTGGTTCAAGAGTGGCTAGAGACACGGAATGCGACAGTTGTAGCCCATGTCCTGGATATGTCCAGTATGTGTGATGGCACTGACTCCAGCTGCTGTTCACTCCTTGTGAATCTCCAACAAATTCTTGAATGGGCTTCGTTTCACAATCCATTTACTGTAAGACTGCGGTTCTCCCTGTCGCTTGGGCACCTTTTTCTACCACATTTGTTCCTTCCATTCAACTTTCCACTGATGTGCTTGGATACAGCGCTCTGTGAACAGCCAGCTTCTTTAGCAAATGACCTTTTGTGGCCCACTGAACCAGACCGAGACCATTTAAAGGCTCAGGAAACCTTTGCAGGTGTTTTGAGTTAATTAGCTGATTGTGGCACCATAAGTCTCCAATATTGAACTTTTCCGCAACATTCAAATTTTCTGAAATACTGAATTTGGGGGTTTTATTAGCTGTAAGCCATAATCACAAAATATTAAAAGAAATAAACACTTGAAATATATCAGTCTGTGTGTTCAAATTGCATTAGTCAGAATACACAGTTATAAACAGCATGATATAAAGTGAAACGCTTGTAATGAATCCATATATAATACATCAGTTTCATTTTTTGAATTGAATTACAGAAATAAATCAACTTGTTGTTTTTTGCTTTCGTGCTCTGCTCATAAACTCAGATGCAACAATATGGAAACAAAAATAAATAAATAAATAAATAAACAAAACAAAGCAGCATATTTACGGTATATACTGTAAGTCCACCGTGAGTGTGTAGGAAGGTACTAAGAGATGAATGATGTGTGAAAACCCGACACACACGTACACACACATGCACACACAACACCAACAAAAGTAAGAAAGAATGAAAGAGAGAGAGAGAGAGAAAAAAAAAGAAATGAATACAAAAAACACAGACACAAATGCAGCATTCTTTTTTCAACTAACACAGCGCTCGGGTCATGGAGAGCACGGAGCATGTTGCTGGAGCTGGGAAACATGGCAGCGTGACCGTTGGGATTGGGATCGCTTGGTTGCTTGCTTGCAAAGCGGGAAGTCACTTGAAAAAAGGATACTGCATCTTTAAAACACTAACAGAACTAACCGAGGAGAGACAAAGACCAACAAGCCCTGGACTCGGCTTTAAGCAGCACCTTCGGCTTCTTTTTACTTACAGGTAATATGAGTAAGAATAGTAGGTCCTCCTGGCGAGCGAGTGAGAAAAAACAGCAAACAGCACAAACAGAATGAAGAAAATAGAGAATACGGGTCAATGCAAACAAACTCTTTCCAACAGAAGCAGCAAATTGTGCTGCCTTGGTTTATTAAAAAAAAAAATGTTTTAATCTCATTTAACAAACGAGGAATTAGTTAACAATTTGCATGCAACCTGAAAAAATAACAATAAATTATATATATATATATATATATATATATATATATAAAAAAAAAAAAAAAAAATTAAATAAAAACACCTCAGCATGCAAAGCTGATTTAATTCTTTAATTTTTATTTATTTATTTATTTATTTATTTATTTTACTATTTTCGACACTATCTCAAAGTAAATGTGTCAATTTTTTTTTCTTTAATTAAACAAACTACACACTCTTAACATATTTACTTGTCGCCTCAATAATAATAAAAATGAAGTTAGAGCTGGGCGATATGATGATATATCAGTAATATTGCGATACATTTCTACGAAAAAAAAACCTTTTTTTTTGTGATATCTTGTTTCGTTTTTTTGTTTTTTTTCATTGTAAGTAGCAACGATAATGTTAAAATTTTGCACTTTAAAATAGAAAAAAATTTTATTTTAGTTTTAAATATTTGTATTTTTACACAATTCAAGCATTAAAATATAGATATGATGTAATTTTATAATAGAACAATTAGAACCAACTTTAGAAAAAAAACAAATAGAATTATTTTTGTTTACTACTTTAATTTGTTTAATTATGTTTAGGAATGTATAGAAACGGTTAGCTAAAACCTAAATCTATTACATCGTGAATATTGTTATGTGATATTTTCCTCCTATTGCCCCGCCCTACAGTCAATACCGCGGTATGACACGCCATTAAAAACTGGCACAAGTTTCTGATTACATCTGTCCCATTTATTAGTCCTTTAATCCAGGAATAAAAACCCACCGCTATTCACAAAATATGATTCTTAAAAAAAAAGAAGTTTTGCAAATGAAAGATCTAAGCAGCAGGCATCCTGAATTAAACAAGACAAACAAAAACAATCATGGTCGTAACCACCATTTTAAAGATGCAGTATCTCTCAAAGGCCAAAGACGTCGCTTTTGCACGGACCCGCGGAAAATCAGCGAGTTTCAGTCCGAACTTATTCCCAACGTTCCAAAAGAGAAAGAAGATTCATGATTGCAGAATGGAGGGGAAAAAAAGAAAGAAAGAAAAAAAAACATGGGTGTATATACTGTAAGAGCCCCTCTGTACTTCAGGAGCAGAGGATTTGGCGCACAAGTTGCTGTCACTGTACGAGTGTGTACACCAGGGGGCAGTGTGGTTGCAGAAAATAAAAAGCAAACTTTACAGGAAAAAAGGTGAAAAATGTTTCATGGAGTTAAAAAGCGGATAGAACATGACATGGCTTTGTTAAAACACATCTCCTCTAAATATCAATCGCCTGCTTTTACATCTTCATTCATCAGAAATGATGTTAGCTTGGCTGAGGCGCTTTGTACAAACAATGCTGTCTGTTATCACTGGGATGTTTTATTATCCCACGTTGAGGATCTGCTTCAGGAACCGGCTTCTTTAGGAACGCGTGGGAACGCCTGACACTCAGGAGGTCCAGCATGGTTTAATATCCGCGCCCGGCCGTTACTGATGAGCGCCGCGGTGCGTCACTGACCGCTTATTCGCTTCGAACCACCCGAGCTGTGTTTATTTTTATGAAAGGTCTCTCTGCGGGAAAATTCACTAAGCGAGCATTGAGTCTGGATCTGGTCCAGGACGGCTTCACGCCAGCGCCACCGAACCGCCACGAGCTGAGCCAAGATACACACTCGTCATCAGCGTCACCGCTCACACACACACACACACACACACAGATATGATAATGTTATAAATTCTCATTTACTCAACCCCAGAAATGCACTTTTACATCGAGACAGGCGAAAGTGTGTGTGTGTGTGTGAGAGAGAGTGAGAGAGAAATAATTTGAAACTGGAAAGGAATGAAGAGACAGAAAGATTGAAACAGGGAGATAGAGAGAGAGGAAAAAAGAAAGAAAACAAAGACGGAGAGAACGGATGAGAAAAAAATAAGATAGGGAGGGAAAGACAGCAAAATATACAGAGAGACGTTAAGAAAGAAAAAACAACGAGAGCAGAGACAGAAAGAAGAGAAAATAAAACATAAAAAATGAAAGAATTGAGAGAGAGAGAGAGAGAGAGAGAGAGAGAGAGAGAGAGAGAGATGCAGTCAGACACACGATGGCGATATTAAACAAACAATAAGACAGGAGAGCTTTGTGTGTGTGTGTGTGTGTGTGTGTGTTTCGCTGTGGTAGAAGGGGGATAAAACACACACCCCATCAGAGGAAAACAAGCAGCACAATCTCACACACACACAGGCGCTTCCTGACTTCAGCTCAGTGCTGCCACCAAGTGGTTAGCATGTAGCAGTGCAGCTGTACAGATGTGTGTGTGTGTGTGTGTGTGTGAGATGAACATGGAGATGGTGTGTAACGTTGTAAAAACAGAGAGCTAGATAAAGAGAGAGAGAGCGAGTGAATAAATCCTCTCACCTTTTCTTCACCAGTAAGATGGCCATGAGCAGCAGCAGGATGAACACCAGCACGGCGGCGCTAATCCCGGCGATTTTCACCACACTGTCCGTCTGTTTCGCTGGATCGGGAATCACCTCCAGCTCCTCTGTGGCTCCTGCACCGGGTGAAGGACAGAACCGAGGTGTCGGTTTATAACCATATAACCTTATTTTCTTATTTATTTATTTATAATCGCTTTAATAACGCTCATTTCTCGGCCCGCGCTAGTCATGCTAACTCGCGGGTTAATCACGCTGATTAAAAACTACAAATTGTGCCTCCGAGTGGCGCAGCGGTAATGAGCTGGTAATGATCGCAAGTTTGAATCCCGGGTGATGCTGTAGGCTTTCGGGGCCGGAAACATGTGATAGTCTTCGGCTCTTCCTTGATTGGTAGTTGTAGCCTTGATGTGGGAGTGGCCTAATGACGGATGGGAATTCACTACGACTAAATTAAGGAAAAAAATCTGGAAAAATCCTAAGGAAAAAAAAATTATAATAAAAAAATTATAACCACATTATTATTATTATTATTATTATTATTATTGTTGTTGTTGTTGATAAATAGTGATATTACAGCATTTTTTTCTCAAACATCAACTAAACTAGCTAGCTAGCATTTTACACCAACTATTTACGCTTAGCTGACGTAATCCAATATTAACTCTCACTATACTGTATTTCATTCTTATCCAATATTTTTTTTATAACATATCAAAAATAGCGAACAATAACAACAATAACAAGCTAGTTAGCAGTATATTACTACCAGCACGCCTGCTAGATGCTAAACCGCAACTGTATTAGAAAGCTATGTTTAAATACTGCGCAAAGTGTAATATAAACAACCCAGTGTTTATATAAAAAAATAAAAAATAAATAAAAAATACTTATAATAAAATAACTAAAATAAATAAATAAATGACTATCCAAGTAATGTAAAGAATAAACAAGTCTAGCTTGAATTACGAGCTAGCGTCACATAAATAGCTGCTTAGCTAATTAGCATGGAAGCACATGCTACTGTAGAATCCCTTTCTACAGATAAACACAGAATAAAATATCCAGTAAGTGTGTAAATACAATCCACAAATTAATATCAGAATTAGAATTGCGCGGACTAGCTAGCTAAAAGGTCTCTGCACGTCCTGTAGGTTGGCATGTCTGATTATAGTGATAGTAAAAAAAAAAAGAAAAGAAATGCCATTTTAACATTAGAATCCGGACTTGTAAACATAAACACACGAATCCATTAGGAAGTGCACGTCTGCTGGACACTAATACAAGGACACACTGAATTATCGAGCAGTAACACACACACACACACACACACACACTCTATGCACTCTTTTAATGCAGCACTGTGTGTGTGTGTGTGTGTGTGTGTGTGTGTGTGTGTGTGTAGAACCCTGTAAATACACACTAATGTACTTTACAAGCTAACAATGAAGCCATTACGGCAGTGTCAGTGAGCATCGACCCGGACGTTTATTGTGCTCCTCTCACACAGAGCGCTCGCGATGTTAGCGTGAATCAGCGACGGCTTTTATTAACAACGCAGCGACCTGGAGCGAGTGTGTACGCTTTTAAACACCGGCCTACTTTCACTCCACTTCCTCCTCCCTCACTGTGGCTGTATTTCTATCATCTTCGTGTGTGTGTGTGTGTGTGTGTGTGTGCACGTGTGTGTGTGTGTGTGTGTGCACGTGCATGTCGAATAAGTTGATTTTAGCTTTATACTTACAGGTCCTAGAATACTAGGTACTAGATAATTGCAAAGGTCTGTGTATATTTTTACTATATAAATACTGCATACAATTTTAACTAAATACTCTGTACATTCATTTCACTACAGAAATTCTGTACATGAATTATCTTTATTTACAACCATGTAAATTCTGTAAATATTTTTACCTGTGTACATTTGGTACATATACTGTATTTAACCATCTAAATTCTGTAGATAATTTTAACTATATAAACTCTACATAAAGTCAACTATATACATTATATACATAAAATTATATCAATTCTGTATATATATATTTTTTTTTAAAATATATAAATCTGGTATATAATTGTAGCTATAAATATTCTGTAAATTGTTCACCTACATAAATTCTGTAGATAATTTTTAACTACATAAATTGTGTTTAGAATTTTCACTAAATAATTTAAACTATAAATTTCATCTTACGTTTCACAGATAATCATCTACTGATATTGATTTTAACCCAAACAGCTTTTTTTTTTCAGTTAGTTTATATAAAATTCCTACCAAAAGTTCTGTAGATAGTTTAATATAATTTTATATTATTATAATATATAGTATGGAATGAACTATAAAGATTCAGTAAGCAGTACATAATATCAGCTACAGGTTCTTTAAGGATCTTTAAGTTGAAAATCTTTAATCTAGGTTTGCATGGGTTTAGTTTATTTCACGTACACTATAACCATAGCAATGCCCTCATGTATGCTACAGTAGCTAGTTTCTGCCTAACTAGCTTAGCTTATGTTCTAGATTTGCTTTATTATCAACAGCACATAAAAATTAAGGCTGGATTAACTCTCGATTTTCTCACTTGCTTCATTCGGTAATTGGATAAGAGGTTAAAAAATAATTCATGAACAATGTGTTTCTCTGAAGAATCAGATGTTTTTTCTTTAATAATCTGATTCAAGCTGGTTTTGAGGTCAGTCTTAGATGATACATTGCCACAATGATGTTACTGGTGCAGAAAATGTGTGCATGTGTGTCATTTTAGGGCACACACACACACACACACACACACACACACACACAAAAGCACAAAGAAGAGCTCTGGATGAATTGTGACATTGGGGTTAAAAGGTGATTCGGGGTGTGTGTGTGTGTGTGTGTGTGTGTGTGTGTGTGTGTGTGTGTGTGTGTGTGTAAGATTTGATGCTGTGCAGTATTGGTACAGACACGAATCCCTCTCTCTCCTGCCAAAACACTTACACCAGCGTCAACTCTCATAAACACGAGTGTCGAGAAGAAGAAAAAAAATACTGGAAGAAATTCAAATGAAATTGGATTACATCCATTTCGGAGATAAAACTGCTCGCCTAAAATGAAAATCTATTTCCCCCTCGCGCTAACGGTACATGACACGGAGCGTATCAAATTCTGTGCGCGACCGCCGCGAGCTTCCAGCTCGCTGCTTTTATTATGTTATCTCCCGCAAGAAAGGCAGAGATGGAGCATAATTAATGACAACAGCAAATCTATAATAACAAACGCTTTCATACTCCATCCGTCAGGTGCGGCTCTGGGGCCGAGCGTCTCCCCCGTACTGTAATACTCAACACTGCGCTGCGAGCCCTGAACATCGTCCTCTGTCTGAGGAGGGAAGCGTGGTGATGATTTAACCTGCAGTCTTCCTCAGGGGACGTCTTTTAAGGATTTCTCAGTCGCCAGGATAAATTAATCCTTACTTTAATGTCAATCACAGACAAGCCTCTGCAGCTGGCAAATACATATTTAACATAATCCTCGTGAGACTCTGTGTTACTGTGTGTGTTGCAATTTCTTCTCATTGTTTCTCTGTATTAGTACCTGCTAACTTTGAACTTAATCAGTGGCTTTAAAACCGAAAGCAGTTCGGCAAAAAGAATTATACCTGAAGGTCGTCGTAAGCGGACATTCTCACAGTCTCGAGAAATTAAGCCTATTGTCAAGACTGAATACAAACTTAATTATG
>JAQMYJ010000012.1:37513150-37520650 GCA_030014305.1 Clarias laeviceps | reverse complement strand
GTACTTATCTGCCTGTCTGTCCATCTACCTGTCTTTCTGTCCATCTACTCGTCTGTCTGTCTGTCTACTTGTCTGTCTGTCTGTCTACTTGTCTGTCTGTCTGTCTACTTGTCTATCTATCCATTTTCTCCCTAAATCAGTTTTATTCAAACCATTATGGATTTTCAAATGAAAACAAATCAGCACCCAAAATGTAGCAGTCAAATGTTTATAATAATATTTTATAATTAATTAGATTTTAAATCTACTCTGTAATAATGAAGGACAGTGAATACAGCTGTAGATTTACATCTGCACGTTTGATCTGATCTCCTCAGAGCCGGTGTTGTGCGAGACATCCTGTACAGATGCTAGTCATGCTAATATGCAGTGTCAGAGTGCTAACAGCCACACCTCGGTGTTTTTTTCCCTGTAATGGTTTCTGGGAGGTGTTCGCACCCGCGGGTTTTCGGCACAATCTGCTGAAACTTGGCACAAAATCAAACCAAAACAACAACCAGAAAAAACACCACGCTCGTCATCTCCTCCAGTGAGCGCAGGTGATGACACGTCGAGTAACACGCAGGAAAGATTCGCGTCTGTGTTAATTACAAACCCGCTTTAGATCTCACACTGCAAAAACACGTCGGTTTTACCAGACTTTTCATTAAACTCGTAAAACTCATTTATATTAACACAAATCACTCACTGCGGCCTTTAAGACGGAACGCTAGCTATGACTATCATCGCATTAGCCTTAAGGCTACAAAAAGCATTAGATTTCTGAGCAGACTGAAATTTATATCGAAAACATCCTGACTGGAACAGAAAAGGTCAGGATCGGAAAAAGATGGACAGATAAACAGAGGAAAGGAAAAGAGGATGAGAAGACAGTGATAGACAGAACGACAGATAGACAAAGAAATATAGAGAGGAGGACAAACAGAGGGACAGAAAAAGGGCAAATTGAAAAACAGACAGATGGACACAGACAGACAGACAGACAGATGGGCACAGACAGACAGATGGGCACAGACAGTCAGACATATAGACGACAGACAGACGGATGGGTACACAGACAATCAGACAGACAGATGGGTACACAGACAATCAGACAGACAGACAGATGGGTACACAGACAATCAGACCGACAGACAGATGGGTACACAGACAATCAGACAGACAGATGGGTACACAGATGGGTACACAGACAATCAGACAGACAGACAGACAGATGGGTACACAGACAATCAGACAGACAGATGGGTACACAGACAATCAGACAGACAGACAGATGGGTACACAGACAATCAGACAGACAGATAGGCACAGACAGACAGATGGGCACAGACAGTCAGACATATAGACGACAGACAGACGGATGGGTACACAGACAATCAGACAGACAGATGGGTACACAGACAATCAGACAGACAGACAGATGGGTACACAGACAATCAGACAGACAGACAGATGGGTACACAAACAATCAGACAGACAGATGGGTACACAGACAATCAGACAGACAGACAGACAGACAGATGGGTACACAGACAATCAGACAGACATATAGACAACAGACAGACGGATGGGCACAGATAGACAGACATATAGACAACAGACAGACGGATGGGTACACAGACAATCAGACAGACAGATGGGTACACAGACAATCAGACAGACAGATGGGTACAGGCAGACAGACATATAGATAGACAGACAGACAGACAGATGGACACAAAGACAGACAGGCAGAAAAAGAGATAAATATACAAGTGGAGGGATGGAGAGAAAAGAAGCAGACAAAAGTCAAAGGCAGGTCAAAGGACAGACAGGTAGAGTGACTGACAAACACACAGACAAGCAGACAGACAGAGAGACAGAGTATAAGACAGACAGACCAGTACACACAGGGAACGACAGACAGATAGACGGTTCAATAAAAAGTTCAACACACACCAAGTTTCTTCACCTCTTCATCTACTTCACACTTTTTTCCTGTCAGGAGTAACAAGCTCACACTGTGTGTGTGTGTGTGTGTGTGTGTGTGTGTGTGTGTGTGTGTATGCAAGTGTGTGTCAGAAAGGGAGGGAGAATGTGTGTTTGTATGTTCAGTGTGTGTGTCTCCCATCCTCTCTGTATGACAGGTTCAGGTTTAATGAGAGGACACACACTGATTAGTGTGTGTGTGTGTGTGTGTGTGTGTGTGTGTGTGTGTGTGTGCGCGCGCGTGTGCGCGCGTGTGTAAGAGGTGAAACCCAAATAGCACAACTTTACACAACTGATGCAACTTTTGAAGAAAAGTGAAATCAAACTTTTAAAAATAATACAAACACCACAACCATAAAATAAACGTTTTATCTGAAACAGACACGTGTCAGTAGTTGTGTTGGCAGGAATAGAGCCATAAGTACACGTGTCAATAGAGGCATCAATACACGTGTCAATTGAGGCACGGCAAACATTTTAATAGAGGTATCTGTATGTGTGTGTTAATACACATATCTATAGATGTGTCAATCCACGTGTCAACAGATTCATTAATACACGTGTCAACAGACGTGTCAATCCACCTGTCCACCGATTCGTCAGTACAGATGTCAGCAGACGTGTCAATCCACCTGTCCACAGACGTGTCCACAGACGTGTCCACATTCATGTCCACCCACGTGTCCACCCACGTGTCAATCCACAGATTTAACATGTCAACAGACGTGTCAATCCACGTGTGTCAACAGATTTAACAATCCACATGTCAACAGACGTGTCAATCCACGTGTCTATCAGAAGTGTCTGATAGACACGTGTAAAATGTACAAAAATACATCAGTAGCCATTAATACACGTGTCCTTAAATCTGTTAAGAGACGTGTTGCATGGTGTGATGGGTTTTAGATATTCAGTGTTTCCTCCGTGTGAAGCCTGAGCTCAGGTCGCGTCACTGCACACCTCAGCACCTTCTGAAGTACAACGCCTTCTCCTCCCAGCAGGAAGAATGAGAGTGTGTGTGTGTGTGTGTGTGTGTGTGTGTGTGTAAGCGGCACTGAAGGAACACTTTGATCGTTCAGTTTCTACATCAAACACTCCGCGTGTTGAACAGCGCTCGAGGCTCCGCTCTCCCGCAAATTGGAAAAAAGTCATTTATATAACTTTTTATTATTTATATAATATATTTTTTTTACTTTTACACGTGTAGTTTTTGTTAAACACGCCGTACCGGTTACCGCTCCTCTGAAAGACGGGTTAGAGCACAGAGGACGCGTCTCACTCACACTCATCAATAACGTTCATTCCTCTAGCGGACGCTGGTATCCACGGCGACGTACACAAGTGCGTCTTAGCACCGTTCGAACTTAATCAGAGATCTGATTGGCCAACACACAGGAATGACATCACTAACACACCGCGACGACGAGCCGAAATCCACACAGACACCAGAGCAAACTCTTTATTCTGACGGCCAGAACTTGACCGTTTGATTAGATGTTTCTCTCACAATTTTTCTTTTTTTTTATTTAGGAGCAAGTTTTTATTGTCTACTTTTTACATCCTTTGTGTTTTATAAAATGTATTATTTTAATCTGTGTTTTTAAATAAAAGTAAATCTAACATTCATTTATTTATTTATCAGTTTAGTGCTCTTTTCTTATTTAGTTTTCTATTTTTTGACAAACCTTGAAACAAATATTTTTAAGATTTTTAAAAAAAAATTATTTAACATTTTATTTCATTCATTATTTTACTCCATTTAAAATTTTGATTTAAATAAAAGTTGATTTAAATGCCCTGTGTATTTACAGTATTTTTGTAATTAATTTTGAATAATATATTTTTTTACATATTTATATTATTTTCATTCATTTAAAAAATAAAAGTTTACATGTTTTTGAATGTGACGGATTGAAAGAATTATTATTATTTTTTTTATTTAACACTTTTTTTAAGTTTCTTTCTAATTTCTTACTTTTACCTTAAACATCAAAAGAGAATGTTTTTTATATATATATAAAAAAATATATAATTTTTTTATGAATTTATTATTATTTTTTGTAATTATTATTTTTAATGAGTTTGTTTTTAAGTGTTAAATAATTGATTAGGGTTTTCATTCCGTACCTGTAGCCAGAGTTTGTTATTGACGGCGTCCCGTATGGTGGCGATGCACTGGAAGGTGGCGTTCTGTCCTGCGTTTACCTCCACGTCACCCAGACGCAGGAAATGAGGTGATTTATCTACACACACACACAAACATGTTGATAAAGTGACTGACAGCTCTCCTGGTCAATCACAGCCCCCTCATTATAAATGACATATATGTATATAGTGATTTGCAAAGGATATGAATATTCATTCCGTGCCTCGCTCTGGTCCCGCCCACCCGGTGAGAATGACACAAATGTTAATTTTCACAAAATCTGCTGCCTCGGTGCTTATGATGGCAATTTGCATACACGCCAGAATGTTATGAAGAGCGATCAGATGAATTGCAAAGACCTGTTTTATTATGAAAATGAACTTAAACCACCTCAAAAAATAAATAAAAATAAAAACTGCATTACAGCCATGTCACTAAACAACCAGCTTTTGATCATGTGAGTGATTCTCTCGTTAACACAGGTGAGAGTGTTGACGAGGACAAGGCTGGAGGTCACTCTGTCATGCTGATCGAGTTAGAATATCAGACTGGAAGCTTTAAATGGAGGGCGGTGTTTGAAATCCTCGTTCTTACTCTGTTAACCAAGGCTACCTGCAAGGAAACACGTGCAGTCATCAGTGCTTTGCACAAAAAGGAATTCACAGTCAAGGATATCGATGATACAAAGACTGCACCTGAATCAAGCATTTCTCTTCAAGGAGAGAGGTTTATCTGTTGTGAAGAAGGCTTCAGGCTACCCAAGAAAGTCCAAGAAGTGACAGGACCGTCTCCTAAAGTCGGTTCAGCTGCACCTCCAAGATGGCCTGGTGTCAAGAAGCACCTCAGTGGTTAAGGCATTGGGCTAAGGTCCAGAAGGTTCCAGGTTCAAACCCCACCACCACCAAGTTGCCACTGTTGGGCCCTTGAGCCAGGCCTTTAACCCTCAACTGCTCAGATGCATGATGAGATAATGTACGTTGCTCTGGATAAGGGCATCTGCCAAATGCTGAAATGTAAATGATGTCAAGAAGGCACTTCTCTCCAGGAACAACAACAGGGACAGACTGATATAGTCATTTTCTCTGAGGTGTCCCCTTTCCATTTGTCTGGAGAAGAAAAGGTGAGCGCTACCACCACTCCTGTGTCATGCCAACAGTAAAGCATCCTGAGTCCACTCGTGTGTGGTGTCGCTTCTCAGCCTGAGAACACAGCCATGAATAAAGAACGGTACAATAACATCCTCCGAGAGCAACTTCTCCCAACCATCCAAGAACAGTTTGGTGATGAACAATGCATTTTCCAGCACGATGGGGCTTTCGTTCTTTCTTTCATTCTTTTTTTAATGCCATGCCAGCTTCTACGGCTATGATGGAGCTCCTCGCCGTAACGCAAAAGTGATCACTAAGTGGCTCGAAACATCAAACATGGAAATTTTGGGTCCGTGGCCAGGAAACTCCCCAGACCTTCAAATCTCATTGAGAACTTGTGGTCGATCCTCAAGAGACGCAAAGACAAACAAAACAAGAACCCACAAACTCTGACAGACGCCCAGCATTGATTATGTAAGAATGGGCCGCGCCATCAGTCAGGGTGTGGCCCAGAAGTTGATTGACAGCATGTCAGGGGGCGAATCGCAGAGGGAAAAGAAGATCAACACTGCAAATACTGAGTCTTTACATAAACTTTATGTAATTATCAATAAAATCCTTTGACACTTATGAAATGTTTGGAATTATACTTCAGGATACCAGAGTAACATCTGACAAAAAAAGATCTAAAAACACTGAAGCAGCAGACTTTGTGAAAATTGATATTTCTGTCATTCTCAAATCTTTTGGCCCCCAGGATGTGTGTGGAGGAAGGGGAGTGTTCACTGGAGCGTGTTCAGTTCTTAATGAATAAAGGATGGCCAAGGGGACTTCACCAAGGGGACTTCACCAAGGGGACATCACCAAGGGGACCTCTCCAAGGGGATTTCACCAAGGGGACGTCACCAAGGGGACGTCACCAAGGGGACGTCACCAAGGGGACGTCACCAAGGGGACGTCATCAAGGGGACGTCACCAAGGGGACGTCATCAAGGGGACGTCACCAAGGGGACTTAATCAAGGGGACCTCTCCAAGGGGATTTCACCAAGGGGACCTCATCAAGGGGACGTCACCAAGGGGACTTAATCAAGGGGACGTCTCCAAGGGGACTTAATCAAGGGGACCTCACCAAGGGGACCTCACCAAGGGGACCTCACCAAGGGGACCTCATCAAGGGGACTTCACCAAGGGGATTTCATCAAGGGGACCTCACCAAGGGGACCTCACCAAGGCGACCTCATCAAGGGGACTGCTTTGATTGGCTGAACCTTTAATGACATCAGCAGGTGTAAAAGTGCAGTGATGATGACGAGACTCACCGCAGGGGTAACTCAACACCTGGACATCATCGATCGCAATGAAACCCCGTCTCGTGTTAGCGACCTCAGCCTCGAAGATTACCTACAGCGAGAGAGAGAGAGAGAGAGAGAGAGAGAGAGAATTAACAAAAGGAGCAGGCAGAGAGTGAGACAGGGGGAGAGAGAGAACCAGAAAAAAATAAACAAAGAAGGAGAAAATGTGAAGAGATAGAGAGTCAGACAGATTGTGAGGGAGAGAGAAGGAAAGACAGAAAGTGAGACGGGCAGTCAGACACAGAGACAGACAGGCGGTGAGACAGAATATAGTTTATGAGATTAATTTTCACTCGGCTGTGTGTGAACGATCAGCGACACTCAATCACACAGGGCACGTTCAGACACACACACACACACACACACTGCTCTGTGTATTCTCTGGTGGAATAACCCTGCCTGTGTGTGTGTGTGTGTGTGTGTGTGTGTGTGTGTGTGTGTGTGTACACTCTTTTGAGAGCACACCGTGTTTATTATTCTATCCATCATGAGTGATGTACACGGAGAGGAAACCTGCGCACCATCACGCCACACAGGCTTCATCATCATCATCATCATCATCATCATCAACAACTGTTGTACTTCTTCTACACACACTTCTCCTTTCATGTCCATGTTTTATAAAGATATCAGTAAGATGTTTATTAAAAAGTTAACAAAAAAATACCGTCGATTCGAATGAATATTTATTTAGTTGATCCTATTTTGCCGAATTCGCTTCTGTTTGGCTTGACTTTTCTTGGATTTCTTCCTCCTCATTACATTTTGATTAAAATGTGAACAGCTTGATTCTCTTTGCTGTTATGAAGATGATGATGATGATGATGATGATGAAGCTGTACAGACTGAGTGATATTTCTAAGAAACGTGAAGCGTCTATAAAAAACGAGACAGACGGCATCATCCACCGCTGATTTATTTGTCTGTTATTTTTTCATGTTTAGT
>JAQMYJ010000012.1:37443694-37459853 GCA_030014305.1 Clarias laeviceps | reverse complement strand
TTTAATCCTTTTTAATCAATATTCTTTCTTTCTTTCTTTTCTTTAATCCTTTTTAATCAATATTCTTTCTTTCTTTCTTTTTTATTGAATATTAAAATATTTAAAATTTCTTTTAATCAATATTCTTTCTTTGTTCCTTTCTTTCTTTTCTTTAATCCTTTTTTTGTTTCTCACACTGTCCCCTCCATGACTATTTCCACCACCACAATATTCTTACTGTCTTTCTTTCTGTCATACACACAGTTCAGTCAGTACAAACATTTAATCTTCATCCTCCATCCTATAATAATAATATAATATAAATATAATAATAATAAAAATACTAATACTAATAATAATAATATATGTGTGTGTGTGTGTGTGTGTGTGTGAATCATTGCAGCTGAAATCATTATAGAGATGTATCCAGGGTCAGGAGGTCATGGGTGTGGGAGGCGGCCCCACAGCCCTGCATACGGCCCTGTAATGATTCTCCCTCGCGGTCCGGAACACACTCAGGTCTCGACCCACAGAACCTCTTAAACAGGTCCACACCTAGACAACTGGGGCGCGAGAGAAGCGCAGTGACCCGAGGGCCGACCGAAATAAACGAGGAAGCGGCATGGAGGCAGATGAACAGTAAAGAGTTATATCCTCTCTCTCTCTCTCTCTCTCTCTCTCTCTCTCTTTCACACCCTGAGGGTTTTTTCTTAACAAAAATAAAGCAAAAATCCTTCACCAGTGTATTTTATTATTGTTATTATTATTATTATTCATGGCTTCTTGTCTCGGGCTCGTGCATTTTAATTAAGCGAGCTCGTGTGTGGAGCGTTTAAGGATGTGACCTTTTAAAGGAGAAAGTTTTACACTCGTAAATACTCACAGTTTAGTGATTACATTCTTCTACTTTTCTTTGTCTTGAATACTAAAATACCAGCGTTAACCCCAGAGCCTTGGCCTCCTCCAGGATTCTCTCAGGCTTTAAGGAGAGCGAGACGAGCGGACGATGTTCCTGGGCTTCACAAAGCTGAACAGTGACTTTTCATTAAGACATCTTTGATGATCCAGTAAACATCAGCACAAAAAAAGACTCAGTTTAATCCAGTGTAAAATAAACACAGTGACCCAGTGACAAACCAAACAATTCAGTTTAATTCCACTTCTAAACCCAATTGAATCGGTTTTATTCCACTTCTTTATCAAATGATGCAGTTTAATCCTGTTTCCAGAGACAATAAATGAGTTTTATTCTACTTCTAGACCAAACAGTTCAGTGTAATTCTGTTTTTAAACCAGTTAGGTATATATTATTTCTATAGCTAATAATTAAAGTTAATTTAATTTCCAAACCCAATAAATCTGTTTTAATTTAACATTTTAACCAAACAATTTAGCTTAATTCTGTTTCTAAACCCAATAAATGAGTTCCATTCTACTTCTAAACCAAATCATTTAGTTTTAGTCTCTTTATTCCACTTTTAGACCAAACTACTTAGTTTAATTCAGTTTCTAAATAGAATAAATTAATTTTATTCCACTTCCACATAAAATAATAACAATAATAAATTAAAAAAAAGTAATTAATTGTAATCAGCACGGTCTGGGTTCGATTCCCGTCTTTGTGTGCATGGAGTTTGCATGTTCTCCCCGTGCTTGCTGGGTTTCCTCCCACAGTCCAAAGATTAAGCTAATTGCCGTTCCCAGAATTGCCCATTGTGCCCTGCGGTGGATTGGCACCCTGTCCAGGTTGTACCCCGCCTCATGCCCTTAGTCTCCTGGCTCCAGGCCCCCCATGACCCTGAATACAGGATTAGATGGTGAGTGAGAGTCAGTTTATTGTTGTTTCCAAAGCTTTATTCCACTTTTGAACCAAATAATTTAGTTTATTTCTGCTTCTAAACCTTAAGTATTATTTTACTTCACTTCCAGAGACAGTAAACTGGATTATTCCAACTACAAAACACAATCGATTCTCCTTTTCCCACTTCTTCCCAAAGAATTGCTGTTCTCTATTTATCTCACAGTATTTATTTATTTATTTATTTATTTTTTCAGTTTTATGCTACTTTCAAACCCAGACAATCAACCAGACTGTCTCATTTACAAACCAAATAAACCATTAAAAAAAAATAATAATAAATCCAAACTCAATAGACTGGATACTTCTAATTACAATTCAAATAAATCATCAGCTGCGTTTATCTGAATTAAAATTTCTTTACATTAAATTACAATTCATTTAAATGTTCTACATCTACAGTAAACCCAGCGATCAGCTTTATTCAGTTTCTACACACACAAGTGGTTTCATTTTTACCTTTACAATCGAGATCCCAATGAATTATTTTTATTTCACTTCCAAACAAAATGAATCCAAGTTAATCAATATCTAAAGTAAATAAATTGATTCTATTCTGCTTGTAATCCAACAAATTAGACCCCCCACCCCCCACCCCCCGATTTCTAACCCAACAAAATGCTTTGGTTTAATTCCATGGAAATGGAAACATTTATCGGATTAATCTAATTCCTAACCTCGTGAATCAGTTTGTTTTGCTTTCATTCCATAAACAGCTTGATTTTATAACACGTTTTCACTTTCAAACCCCAAAAACACCAAACCGAACAATCTGTTTTTTGTTGATTGTTTTCATTTCACTTCTAAACTACAATTGGTTTTAATTAACTTTTACAGCCGGTCATTGCATTTCCAAACCTCAAAACAATGTTTTCTTCCAAATCCAAACCCAATGGATAAAAAGAAAAAAAGAAAGTTTTATTGTGTTTACACTATTTCCAGTCCATTTAACGTGTTTAGTCACATTTTGCTCTAAAACATTAAAAAAACCTGAATTACTAACAATAAAAGCATGTTTCTCAGAGTTGTGAGATCACACGGTTATTACTATTTCATCAGAGTCAGGAGCTGTAACTATTACAGAGTGTTTCCATGGCGCTGACCCCGACCCCGCGGTTTGATTTTTGATTTGGAGTTAATGTGTTTGCCTGTGTGCCGAGGCTCCTCACCTTCACTCAGGCCTGAAATGTGGTTTGCTTACCCATAATGCCGTGTTTGTTTGCGATCTCGGTGATGTGACCTTTACGCGCGGCTAGGAGATATCGCTGATACGCGGCCTGTAAAAAAAGAGCACAGGTGGGTTTGTTTGCACTGGAGAGAGAAAGCGTTTTTTTAATGACTGCGCCTTCGCCGGTTCTCCACACGAGCAGGTGCGCCGAACGATGAATCATCACTTTAGGGTTATTAATGAGGGAAAAATAAAAAATTAAAGTTTTCATCCGGAGAGTGGAGGAGTTGTTTGAAAAGAGAGATGATTGAATACAAAAGGACGAGGTGATGAGTGTCACGGCTCTCTGCTCGGCTTTTAATATCCGCCTTTGTCCTGATGTTTAGTCAAATATGTGCTTTACAGCACATCAGGATTCATTCAGACATCTTACTCTCTCACACACACACACACACACACTGAATCTATCAGCATGGACGCCCTTGTGTAGAGTAAACACTCACTCATCAATAGCATGACGTTTTCGTTTTCCCGCTTAAATGAAGAGTGTTCGGTGCTCGCGGAACTGAACTGCTTGGGGATTTTGTCGTGTAAATAGAAGTTGTATCATATAATAATGACTCATGAATCAAAATTTGTATCGTATTGTAACAGATTCCGTGATATCATCAAAATACTGAAGCTTTGACTCATGAATCAAACTCATTCTGGAAAATCTGAGGTTTAGAAAAAAACAAAAAAAACTGCCACATTTTGTTGCTTCACACAGATGAGATGTTTGTTAATATCAGACATGGAACTTGAAAGAGACACGAAAAAGACAAAAGTGTTTCTCGAAAGGAGGGAAATGTTCCTTCTGCAAACAGATCCGTGACTTCCTGGCAGCGTACGGATCTGGCCAGCTGTCTCGCTCCCACTCACACTGTTTTACTGACAATGGCTCCTCAGTCCAAACAGCCAAGTCTGCGCCCAGACGCTCGCGATTCAGAGTCAGAAAGCAGAAACCAAACGTCTAACGGCTCGACTCGGTTCGACTCTCTCCGGAGACGAGTGACTCACATCAGCTGCATGCTTCAGATTTAGCCGCAGGTGGGACGAGAGCTGAAAGTTCTCATGTGTTAAAAGGAAAGAAATAAAATGATGAAGCTAAATGACCCGATTCAGGAATCGCTGCTTCAACCTGGTGTGTGGAATCTGGTGCACAGATCTCTGGGACGGGACAGTCGCAATAACTTCACGTGTGATACCGCTCACGTTTTCATGTTTCCCCGTGAGGTTTCTGCACATGGTTCACACGAGTGTGATTTATTTATTTTTTTCTCATATATGTTTAATCACATGATTCATTCACTTGATCACATGATTATTTTTTTAAAGTTATTTTATTTTATTTTACATGATTTATTTCTTGATGGATCATTCATTCATTTTCTCATAGAATTCATTATTACAATTTATTTCATAATTTTATTAATTTAGCACATGATTATTTAAAAAAAATGATTTTCATTCATTTTATCATATGATTTATTCATTTATTTATTTATCATATAATAAATTATTAGGGTTTCTTTTAACATTTTGTTTATTTGTCCTTTTTATGAATTTATCTTTACAGTCATATATCGCATGATTAATTAAAAATATGTATTTATTTATTTATTTATTCATATTTCTCATGTTTCATTATGACATGACCCATTTAGTTATTTGTGTGTTTAATTTAGCACATTATTCATTCATTTTATCATGACATAATTTAAATACCCTTTGTTGTCATATAATTAATTTATTTGCTGCATGATTCATTTGTTTAATGATATTATTCAAATGCTTTTTAAATCACATGCTTCATTATTATATGATTCATTTACTGTATTTTATCATATGACTTATTTACCATGATTCAACTGTTTAATCATAGGATTCTTCATTAATCATGTGATTCTTTAATTTCTTTATATGATTCATTTATTTTCACATAGGATTTGCACCTATCCCTCCCCCCCCCCCAGTGATCACATCACATGATTTGTTCATTTTCATCACATGATTTATTTTGTAATCACATGTAATTTCTTTCATAATTAATTGCCCTTATATAATTCCTTTTTATGCATCATATGACTCCATGATTCATTTGGCATCTGATTCATTTAACTCATCACACGACTCTATTTCTAAATGAATACTTCTGTTCCACACAGCAAACACTATTCCCGTAATCACATGTAAAAAAAGATGGAAATGACCATCGTGTGTAAAACGTGTTTTTTTTTTTTTTTATGCTTTTATTGAATCAATCAGATAAATGTGGCCTTTCTGAAAATTATTGTTTTATTAAAACCTGGGGAGTCAAACCATTTCATATCGAGAGCGATGTGCTTTAGAAGTAGAATTCAATTAAAATTTAATTAGTAGAATAAAACGGATTTATTTGGTTTAGAAACAGAATTGAAATGAATCATCCGGTTCAGAAATTGTTCAAAATAGATTTTTTTGTGGAATAAAGTGGAATAAAACTTAAACAAGTTCACCACCTGTTTACAAAACCAAGTGAATTATTTGGTTTAGAAACATAATTGAAATGAATCATTCAGTTCAAAAATGGTTTAAAACCAATTCTTTATGTTTGGAAACAGAAATAAACTAAATAATTTTATTTAAAAATTAACTTTTTTTTTCTCAGTTTAGGAACAATTAAATTTAATTGTTTAGTTTAAAACTGGAATAAACAGAATTATTTCTGTCAAAATGATTTGCTTTAGAGTGGAATAAAATGAATTCATTTGATTTAGAAGTGGAATTTTACCCTGTGTTCAGGGTCGTGGGGGGCCTGGAGCCGATCCCAGGAGGAAACCGGAGGACCCGGAGGAAACCCACCAAGCACGGAGAGAAAACAGGAGTTTAACAGGATTACTTTGTTAAAAAAAATGGTTCAAAAATGATTTTGTGTTTAAAAACAGAAATAAACAGAATTTTTTTATTTGAAATTTATTTATTCAGCTTAGACACAATTACCTTTAACTTGTTTAGTTTAAAAGGTGAATAAACCAAATTATTTGGTTTAGAAATGGAGTAAAACTGACTTGTTTGGTGTAACAACAGAATTAAACCAAACTGTTTGCTTTAAAAGTGGAATGAAACTGATTAATTGTTTCTGGGAACATCATTAAATTGAAATATTTGATACAGAAGTGAAAGAAAATCGATTCTTTGGGTTTAGAGGCGGAATTAAACTGAATTGTTTGGTTTACAAATGAACTCCACCCGAGTCACTGATTTACTGTATATAAGAATATATAAAAAAAAAACTTCCTTTGTGATGCAGAAGATATGTGTGTGCAATGTAAACTGCTATGCTAAAACACTGCACATTACAAAGCCATGCGTAAAGATGCTAGTACTCTATGTAACAGTCAAGTATGCAACTACAGTCTACCCTAGAGAAGAGTGTGTTCAGTGGGCTACGGTGGTTTGAGACGTAGCCAGACGAACAGTGTGCACAATGATGGGCGTTTTCTCATTTTCTCACGTCAGGTCACGTGCACTAAACTAACACTATAGAAATGTGATGCTAAAAGTGGGTGTGCATAGTACAGTACCTTACTAAAATATATATAGAGAGTATAACAGTATTATCACATGACCTGCTCAATCTATAGCCTCATTCAGACAAATCTGGCATCTTAGCCGTGTCCAAGCGGGATTTTATCAGTCTGATCTGGCAACCCTGGAAGATGCTGTAACAAATATTAGGAACACCATGGAAGTGGCTCTTGATAAAATGGAATGTGTGTGTATGTGTGTGTGTGTGTGTGTGTGTGTGTGTGTCAGGTATTGGGAGGACTTGGCCTGCGTCTCCACTTGTTTCTTCCCCTTTGTCCATCTCTGCACTCATTTAGTGTCGAATCTGTTCATCCTTCAGAAAAGTGGCAGCCATGACGGAGACGTCAATCAGACAGCCTCGCAAAACACACACACACACACACACACACACACACACACAAAGACACAGGCCTGACAGCCGTGAGACCTGACAGACTTGCTTGAGTGCACACACACACACACACACACACACACACACACACACACACACACACTCTCTCTCTCTCTGTCTCTTCATTACCATTTCTTGTCTTTGATTCCTGTTCTTCCTGGTAATTATCCTGCTTCTGTTTGTTACCACGCTCTCGCCTTTAAAATAATCAATTTCATAATCCAACAAGACGAAAATAATTCTGCCTTTCGCATCAACAAATTAAACAGTGAGTAATTAGAATCAGTAGCCTGTGGCTCGGCTGTGGCCTGCGGTTAGTGCCAGGTCTAAGCCGTGCCGTCGTTAGGGTGTCGCCTCTCTCTGCATTTAAATAACATGCTGCTATATTGTTATTAATATAAATAGCACTTAAAAGACATCTTCTAACTATTAATTCAAAAAGACATGACAATGTGTGTATATTGTTTTCATTGTACCTTAAAGCTTGTTTACGCCACATAAAAAGATTTATAAAGTCACTGACATATGGTTACAAGTTCTTATGGTACATTTAGGGAAGAGTCTCCAATGCCAGAGCTTTGGAACAGAACTTCTGTTCAGGACAGAACATCTTCAGGAAAGAGGAGTTTACGGCACTTCATGGTTTCTCAGCAACTTAACAACCTGCGTTTGAAACGAGGATGAAGCGACTAGTTGTTAAAGCTGTTAACACCTACCAATGAGCACTTGTGGCTCATTGGTAGGTGTTTCGCCTGCCATGTGGAAGGCCCGGGTTCGATTCCCAAAACCCAGCCGCTGGATGTGGTGCCGGTCCCAAGTCCTGATAAAATGGGAGGGTTGCGTAGGGAAGGACCCTCGCAACCTGTGCCAAGTTGTTGTGCGGACCGGATAGTCCGCTGTGGTGACCCCTTGCCGGGAGCAGCCGAAAGACCAACAACAACCTCAGCTTTTCACCAGTAAAACCAAATTCCAGCCCCTCACTTCTGATCGCACAGAAAAGCCAATGCACCACAAATTACTAAAAAAAAGTCACTGCTGGTTACAATAGAAAGACACCAGAACATCCAGCACACCACAGCCCACCACTCAAAGAACCCGATCAGACTTCCAGCTTCCAACTTTAGATCTCAATCTGATGGTGCTGGATCCTGTAGGATGTTTAATGGCAGACTGGCTACAAAGATCAGACAAGGCAAGTAGACTTGCCTGGTAGCCAACTTGTGATCTGGGGACAAACTGGCAGTGTTGTGGAGCACGTGGGGGAGAGGAATGTGAGACCCAACATGGTACTCTGAGAGGAGATTGGTGTTGGAGATCGAGCAATTTAGCCTTCCGGGGCTAACTCATGACAAAGGTGTTCAAGTTCAAGTGATATCTTGAATAAAATGAGATTTGATTGTGAGGAAATGTCCCATACCACATGGCTTTGAATGGTCGATGGCACAGAGCAATGGCCACAGCATCAAGAAGCACAACTCTTTATCCATCTGAGGTGCAATCTCCACACAGCATGAAGTGGAATGGCTTCTGGAACTCAAAGAAGGACACTGCTCACTATACAGTTGAGTCAACTAGAGATGGATGTTAACAGGCAGATTTCCAGCACCAAGTCTCAACCTGAGTTAAGTCATTTTTTAAAACTTTGTCCTGATAGTCCCGAGCTCTGTCCTGTTTGCCATGTTAACACCTAAACCATGCCTTGCTCTGTCTGAGCCATGCCCTGCATCACCTGAGCCACACCCTGCTCTGTCTGATCCATGCCCTGATGTTTCCACCAGCTGCACCAGGGTTTAATCGCAGTGCAATTCATCCAGCATATACTTTTGATTACATTGTATTCAGCCTGTCACCATGATTTGAGAACATGACCTCTGGAGGATGTCTCAGCCTCATGAAAAACATGCTGCCACTTATGCCAGCGTTTGAATGCCTGGATTCCAGCGCCACAGCCATGTCCTGCCGACTCTGTGTTGGTGTCACCGCCTAGAAAACAACACCTCAAGTGCCCGTGCCAAGTTCCAGCTCTGTTTCTGTTTCAAGGTTACCATCTCTCTACTACTCCCTTATGTGTGAGGTTACAATACCAAAGTGTCCTGCTCCGTCCCAGAAGGGTTTAAGCTTCATGTTAGAGCATCTCTAATGGTTTCTGTCAGATTCCTAGAAGATTCTGTTAGGGATTGTATAGAAAAATCTAAGGTTTGTAAACTATTGACAAGACATGATGCAGAAACATTCGGAGCAACATGTCATTAAACTACCATTACATATCATATAAAAACCCAGCAGGAACCAACTGATGTGGATGTGGACCAACATGTGGATGTGCTTGCAATCAATTTATTTTATAATCCTATTTTTCTTTTTTTCAAAAACCAAACATATAACTACATATTTCTCAGTTTAACTTTATTGTCTCACAGGTTTATGCTACATTTCCACGTTCAAACACTGGAGGACGGAGCCTACATAGAGGGGGTGGAGTTTCAGCAAATAATTCCAAGATGGCTGCTAATTAAATGTTCCACTCCTATCACCCAGTATAGAGTTGTATTAATTGTCAGCTACATTAGCCTCGTTGCTTCTCCAGTGCACAGAAATCGAACCATTAAATTATCAATTTTTAATTACTTTTCTTTTCCACAGAACCATTCCTTTGAAATGCTAATTACAGAGACAAAAAGTGAGTGGGGAGAGTTTTAAAGGTGACGAGGACGTTTTCTGAAGAAATCACACACCCCGAGTCTCTAACGTCTCAGAGAGAGTCACCTTCAGTTTTGCTATTAAAGAGAATTAAAATTCTACACGTCTCTGAATGAGACCGAGTGTGTTACGCTCACAGGCTCGGAGAAGAGCCACATTCGAATGACGTGATTAACGTCCTCTCGTCATTTCCCCCCTTTGCGTCTGAGGTCAGGTGCAGGACAGTCAGGACGGCTAACTGTCTGAAGGCTAATGACTGAATACCAACCGAAATGTAAAATATCAAACTCGCACTAACTGGCATTAACCAGTCAGGAATTACAATAATTTTTATACACATAACCCCCATTTGGGGGGCTCAGAAATAATGGGACAAACTAACACAATTACAAACATAAAGATTGTCTTTAATACTTGGAATACTCCCGTTCACAACACTTAGATGTTGTGAAAGAGATCTTCCTCACCATGCGAGGAATTCTTTAGATAATGTAGAATTCAAAGAAAACTTTAGTTGACTTCCTGACCTAGTGCTGTTCTGAGCTCACCAGTTAATTCCTTCTTTTTAAGAATGTTCCAAACTGTTGTATTGGCCACTCCCAATGTTTTTGCTCTCCTTCTCTCTGATGGGTCTTTTGCAGCCCAATGACATCCTCCTTCACTTGCATAGACACCTCTTTGGACCTCATGTTGTAAGTTCAAGTGAACAGCTACCAAGTGCAAATGTAACTCTCAGAACCATCTCCAGGCCTTTTATCTACTTGAGTAGTGATGGAGTAACGAGGGAATGGGCAACGCCAGGCCATGCAACTGCTTGTCAGCTGTGATGGTTTGGCCAAAGGGCAAGAAAGAACCCATCAGGAAGGCCGAACTGCTTGCTCCAAAGACACCAACCATCAGATTGGAAGGTGCAGCGAACAGCACCCAAACAGACCTGTGTAAACCAGATTGAAGCAGAACTGAAAAGCATTCAGCTAATTATCGATGGCTTGATGATGACTGCGCAAAATCGATGACAACGGACAGCGTTTTGTGAAGATGCATCTGTCTTGGCCACCACAGCACCAGCTCGGCTGCCATAGAATCTTAAGAGGCACTTCTCCTGGGTTAGAGCAAATGATTGATTGATTGATTGATTGATTGATTTGATTGACTGTTCCATTATATATTAGCCCTCAAAATGGTGTGTGTTTGTGTGTTTAAATGGCTGTAATTGCTGAATGGTTAATACCACACTTTTGTCAAAGCCCTTGAATTAAAGCTGAAAGTCTTGACCTCATCACATCTTCAAATTCAATGTGATTATGTTACTAAAGAGCAAAAGAAAATAATTTTGGATTTATCTTTGATATATGTATATTTGATTAGACAGAAGAAAACAAACCTATAATCCAGCACGAATTCAATAGATGTGTATTCAATAAAAGTGTAAATTTAACAAATAAAATTGATGTGCATTTATTTATCAATATGTTCATTCATTTATTCATTCCATTCTTTCATTTATTTGTTCATTTATTTAATCAACATGCTACTGTAAGTCATTAACTTTTGATAGTGAGACTGTTACAGCTGTCATGTAAGAAGGTTTTGTGTGTGTGTGTGTGCTGAGCGTGGGCCGTGTTTAGTGCTTGCTGAGGGATTTTTCTTCTCCTATCTGTCGAAGGAACAGCGAGCGAGCAGCTTTAATCCTCCTCCACCTCCTCCTCCTCCTCCTCTGTAGCGATGTGATGTGATGAGATGAGATGTGATGTTATGTGATGTGATGAAGGCAGGCAGCAATAACGGCGGATCTTATTAACACGAGTGTGTCGCCGCGTCCTAATCGAGTTAGTAACACAGCCAAACCAATTACACACGCTAATAGAATTAGCCCAGGCAAAGCGGAGGCGTGATCGGATTGCGGTATTCATCTTTCGGGAAGCTGGAGGATAACTCTCGGCAGGATCTCAGTCAATAAGCGCACTGACATCGTGTTGCGTCCGGCCCGAAACAGGAATCCCGGAATAATCACAGCCGTTAAAAACATTTAGTGTACAGTGATAAATAAAGAGAGAACATTTGGACCCGAGCGAGAGGCGTAAGATTTAAAACAGTCTCCATTCTGCTAAACTAGCGAAAACACCGCACAATTCAAAACATTACCATCACCAAGGGGCGGGGCTTACGGCAAACATGACCGGCTAATCAGGAGGTGAATGTGATGTCGCTAAAATCCTGTCCACCTCTCTGTCTGTCAGTGTCAGGAACTTTAGCTTAGCAGCTCTGCGTTAGTATTAGCCGGCTAACTCGTTACCTAATTCCCATCCTCAATGCAACAGCATGTTAGAGAGAATGTTTCATTGTGCATGCTGAACTTCACACGGGAAAAGAAAGACAGAGAGTAAGAAGGAAAGAGAGACGGATCTGCAGAGACAGACGGAGAGAGAGAGAGAGAGAGCGACCGGCAGCAACGAGGAAAAAATGTGAGAGAGAAATATAGAGAAGAATACAGAAAGAGAGAGCCAGTGTTAGAGCAAGAGACAGAAAGGGTCGGACATGGAGAGAGTGAGAAAGAAAGAGTGAGGCAGGAAGAGTGAGACAAATAGCTAAAGACTGAGAGAGTGAGAGAGAGTGAGACAGATGGTGAGATAGAAAAAGTGAGACAGATAGAGTGAGACAGAGTAGAGACAGTGAGTGAGACACAGAGTGAGACAGAGTAGAGACAGTGAGTGAGACACAGAGTGAGACTAAAAGTAGACAGAGAGAGAAAGAGAGAGTGAGACAGGTAGAGTGAGACAGAGAGAGGGAGAGACAAAGAATGGGATGAAGATAGAAGATGTGAGACAGAGAAAGTGAGAGAAAACTTGAGTGAGAGTGAGAAAGAGAGAATAAGAGACAGACAGGTTGAGACAGGGGAAGTAAGACAGAGGACCTGAGGGAGATAGCAAGTGCGAGACAAAGAGTGGGAGAGAGTGTCATAGAAGGAGTGCGAGACAGAGATAACGAGACAGAGAGAGTGAGACAGAGAGAGTGAGACAGCTCTTTCGGTCAGGTGATATGTGGTGTGTTGTTGACCCCCTGTGGATGACCAGGCAGCACTAAAGTCCCTCAGCATCATGTCTGTGCTGCGTCTGGGCCTCGTCTCAATCCCCCCGAGACGCCCCCTCTGTCTCACTGTGCACACTACACACACTAACCCCCACGTCCACACATCGTGCACTTAGACCTCATCTCCCAGCTGCAGTGGTGGAGTTAGCTTATTAGAGTCTCTGCTACAGACTCAGAACGCTAGACTCTTGGCTAGACTTTCTGGCAGGACGTCTCTCGCCTCAGCGTTAGCCTCGTCCTGGCGTTGCTCCAATAACACAGGCTCTGGACTAGCGGGAGGGAGACGTGTCAGTTTTCGGTGCATCACGACGCGTCTCTCTCGTCCCTAACGTCTTATGCTAGCCAAGACATGCTCGATGTGTGTGTCTGTGTGTGTATATATATATGTGTGAAGTTTGCTAATGTAGTTTAGCGATAGAGCTGCAAGACTACAGTGGACCAGTTTAGCATAATGCAGAACAAGTTACACGTGAACATGTGAAGGATATTAACATGAGCTCTTAGAAACCATACTAATTAGTAGTGTAGTATGCATTGTAGTGTGAATCTAAGCTCAGATTAGGCAGTATAATAATTAGTAGGGTAGTATGCATTTTGGTGACTATACTTCATAACCATACTGTTTTGAAGTACTAATTAGTATAATAGTATGCATTTAGAATGAACATATGACCTGTTTCCGTAGCACATGTCTGTAATGGAATTACACAGTGGAATAGTATGCATTTTGGTTTATAACCATGAGCTTTATGCAGTGTGAAAGCTTTCTGCTTTGACATGCTATATAGTAGGTTAGCATGCATACTATTTTTGCTACTATGTAGTATGATAGTACAAAGGCGGGCAGCTTGTCTGATGTACTAATTAGTAGGATAGTATGTATGTGGTATAACCCTAGTATGCATCGTAATATGCAAAGAAGTCCATACTACTACATAGTAGTATGTAAAGTGACATATAGTGTACAAAATATGTTTTTATGATACTAATCAGTAGGGTAGTATGCATTGTGGTATTTATGAAAGTTTTTTTTTTTTATATAGCATGCTCTTCAAAGACACTGCTTAGTAGGGTAGGATACATGTTAGCCTACAACAAACTCTTAGACATCATACTTGCTTAACATACTAGTTATTAGGGTAGTACAGTATGCATTGTGGCATGTTTTAATAATTTATCTTTTTAATTAGCATGCTATTTTAAGATACTTATTAGTAACTTAGTATGCATTTTGGTATGTTTAAAAGACCCGTTTATACTATAAAGAGCTTTCTTGGTAGCATACTAATTTTACATACTATCTAGAAGGGTAGTGTGCATGGTGTGATACAACGATATATGAGGGCTTTTATATAAATGTCGTTTTACGGTATGTGGGATATAAATTCTAATTCTATTCTGAAGTGTCATGTACATATTATCAGATAATGAGTCCTTAGACATCATACTTGTTTGACATACTAATTAGTAGAGTAGTATATATCGCAAAATGAGTTAAAGACCTTTTTAGGTAGCATACTATAGTATGCATTGAGGCATGTTTTAGGTAGCTTTAAAAAAGTAGCATAATGTACATGTCTATCTGCAATGATGAACCTTACATGGTGTGATATCATACTTGTTTGATGTACTATTTATTAGGGTAGTATGCATGTTCTAGGTAGAATACTATTTTTGCATACTATTTTTCCTACTATTTAGTAGGATAGTATGTATGTTGTGAAACAACAATATGTACTTTTCTTAACTTTTATATACTGTAAATGTCCTTTGACATCATACTTGATTGACATAGTGATTAGTAAGGTTGTATATTTTGCAAAATGAGTTAAAGACCTTTGTAGGTAACATGCTATATTAAGATATTAATTTGACACAAAAATGAAGTTTTATTGTGGAGTTACAGTGTATAGGGTAGTATGGATTTAACACTATAGCTAGGATGGTATTAGCTAGCCTACTACTCTGAATTTCTTTTTAGCATATAAGTATGTAGTATGCAATTAAGGGTAAACCTATTCCTGGGGAATTAGCTAGAAAGGAAAGACGGTATCATACGCTAACAGATCTGTCCACGCTAAATCAGACAGCGAGTGTAAAAGTCACCTTGAAAATCATCTCCGGTGATGTTCTATCCGCCGTCTGATCATGTTAGTTCGCTGGTCGCTAGTTGTGTAAATTAGCATACATTGCTAGCACAATGAGGGACGAGTGAGATGTTTTTAAACCCCAGATGTAAAGTCAGGGTTGAGGTTGGATCGTTTGTTCTGTGGATAATGTATCGCGTTTTAAATGCGAGGTGTAAGCGTGGGCCTTTTATTCCTCCCATGTGCGCGCGCGTGTGTGTGAGCGCGGTCCTTCAGGCCTACCTGCTTTAATGTCGACTTCAGACGCCAGCTCCTCTATTCACTGAGCGCTAAGTCACAGTAATTAACTAGCAGGTAATTATCTTCGCCAACAAACGGGAATAGCAACGAAATGAGCGCTTGTCACGCCAAGGTGATAATAAAAAAACCTCTTTTAACATAACAAATTAACGTGTCACGTTCCTCACCTCGTGTATGCTAATGAGGACGCCGGGAACAAAGCGACGACTTTCTGCCTGACCCGCGCTAATGTCGGCGTCAATCGGCCTGCAAGGAAACAACAACAACAACATCAAAAAAAGAAAGGAAAAAAATAGATGGGTGATGGAACATGAAGTTTTATAAGAGAGGGAGAGAGAGAGAGAGAGATAAAGAAAGAGAGAGAGATAAAGAGAGGTATCTCGGTGAAAGCTAACACAGATTCACGTTGATATTAATCATAATCTATTATTCTGTTTAATTACATCCCCACGCTGCCAGGCTGTCAGGGGACACGCCAACTCTTCCCAAGTGTGTGTGTGTGTGTGTATGTGTGAGCACACTTTAGAGCTGAAAGGCTTTTGTTTCACCCACACAATGTCCCTTTTGTTTACGTTCAGTAAGTACGATGTGCAGAGGGACAGGCGAGTGATGGGACACCAGCAGCATCAACCAGCAGAGAGAGAAAGAAAGAGAGAGAGAGAGGGAGAGAGAGATGGAGAGGTGAAAACATCTCTGTCCACATCTGAGCAGCACCAGTGAGGTGGACAGAGAGGCCAGTGGTGTGTCTGGTGTTTTGTAAGAGACAGTTGAGAAGGATATTAAGTCCTGAGGTTATGAGATGTTTTTATCTCAGTTTGTGAGATGATTTTAAGATGAATCTTGAGGTTAAAAGATGAGGCGTGAGGTTATGAGATGAGTCTTGAGGTTAAAAGATGAGGCGTGAGGTTGTGAGATGAGTCTTGAGGTTAAAAGATGAGGCGTGAGGTTGTGAGATGAGTCTTGAGGTTAAAAGATGA
>JAQMYJ010000012.1:37420146-37430400 GCA_030014305.1 Clarias laeviceps | reverse complement strand
GTGGGGCCATGTGATTTATACAGAAGGGTGAAGGGGGTGGGGCCATGTGATTTATACAGAAGGGTGAAGGGGGTGGGGCCATGTGATTTATACAGAAGGGTGAAGGGGGTGGGTCCATGTGGTTTATACAGAAGGGTGGGGCCTTGTGAACAGTGGAGGTACAGTGGCACCTTGGCATACAATTGCAGATGCTTATGAATTTTTGCCTTAAGAATTTTGCATAAAAGTCAAGAAATTTGATTTCAACCAAACCGAACTTAACGCCGGATAAGTTGCGCGTAAATCTGAGAGCCGTTCAAAACCTGTTTGCGTCAGTGGAAAGCCAAGTATTCCGAGTTTAGGAATCGTTTTCAGTCAATGGAAGCTGTTTCGAGTGAGTGAACCCACGATACCAACATTACCTTCAAAAGCCTTCAAAAGCTATTGGTATTGTTAGTAAATATTGGTAATATTTTTGGGTGATTACCAGAATTTACATTATTTCTTATGGGAAAATGTGTATTGCAATACGAAATTTCACCTTAACTCATTTCCAGAACAAATTCAACTTGTACGGCGAGTATTTATATATATATATATATATATTAATCACCTCTACAGGGAATCATTTTACAGCAATAATGGAACAAACAGCCGATATGGAGTTTGACTCAGTGTGAGTGTTTTTGCACACTGTGTTCTGGACACAGTGTGTGTGTGTGTGTGTGTGTGTGTGTGTGTGTGTATTAAATATGCCTTTACCTAATTTTTCCAGAATCTTTCTCACTATATCGCCAAAAGTATTGGCTCGCCTGCCTTCACCTGCATATGAACTTGAGTAACATCCAATTCTTAATCCATAGGGTTTAATATGACATTGGCCCCGCCCCCTTTACAGCTATAACAGCTTCAACACCTCTACCAAGGCTTTCCACAAGGTTTACGAGTGTGTTTATGGGTTTCATAGGAATTTCTGACCGTTCTTCCAGAAGTGTATTTGTGAGGTCAGACACTGATGTTGGACGAGACGACCTGTCTCACAGTCTCCGCTCTAATTCATCCCAAAGGTCTTCTGTTTGAGGTGCAGGCTAGTCAAGTTCTTCCACACCAAACTCACTTCATGACTTTATGGGCCTTGCTTTGTGCAGTCCTGCTGGAACAGGAAGGGGTCGTCCTCAAACTATTCCCACAAAGTTGGCAGCATGAAATTGTACAAAATGTCTTGGTATGCTGAAGCATTCAGAGTTCCTTTGACTGGAACCAAGCGGCCGATTCCAACTCCTGAACAACAACCCCACATCATAATCCCCTTTCACCAACTTTACACATGGCACATTGAAGTCAGACAAGTCTTTGATGTCTTTGATGGAGCTGCTCGGCCATGGAAAGACATTCCATGAAGTTCTTCCCGCACTGTTCTTGAGCTAATCCGAAGGCCAGGTGAAGTTTGGAGGTCTGTAGTTATTGACGCTGCAGAAAGTCGGCGACCTCTGTGCACTATGAGTCTCAGCATCCGCTGACCCGCTCTGTGATTTTTACGTGGCCCATTACATTTTACGAGTCGCTGTCGTTCCCAATCGCTTCCACTTTGTTATAATACCACTAACATTTAACTGTGTTATATTGAGTAGTGCGGAAATTTCACGACTGGACTTTTGCACCGGCTGCACAAGTGTGTGTAGAAGCGTCTGCATGCCTGGAGACTTGATGCTACACACTGGTAACCAGGGAACTGATTGGAACATCTGAATTCAATGCACAATGGATGAGGGAATACTTTTGGTGGCTGCACTAGGCTTGGACGCTTATTAGCATGCTAGCATTCTAGCGCATGTACGTTTCAGGTTGTTGCAACGGTGACGTCTCTGCATTAGCGATGTGCAGTAATTTACAGCTCTCCGGTGTTATAATCTACAGAACATCAGTGTTCTTCATGTGTGCTGCCATGGTAACAGTCCATGATTGACAGCTCCAGCACAGGAACTTAGGGACAGCCATAGAGGAAGTGATGTCAGAGAAATGGAATCCTTTACTTTCTTTAATTGAGTGTGTGTGTGTGTGTGTGTGTGTGTGTGTTCGTAATAGTGTTAATTAGGTCAAATACCCAACAGAGGAACAGATGTGTAACTCATGTTTTGTGTGTTGTGTGTGTGTGTGTGAGTTCTGTTAATTATGCTAATGAAGTTGAACAGAACTCGATACTAATGAGGACACAAAGACTAATTTATTACCGTCATTTACACTCTTTCTTTCTTTCATTCACATTTTATTATCGTCACTGGTTTCTTCCGTCTTTCTTTGTTTCACATTTTATTATGTTCCTTCCATCCTCTCTCTCTCTCTCTCTCTCTCTCTCTCTCTCTCCCTTCCTTCTGTAACTGTTCTTTTCTTTTTATTTCTTTTTTTATACATTTCTTTTTCATCATTACATGGTGTATTGTGTTTCCACCTGGTGTATAAGGAGAGGAAATCTGTGCTTAATAAGAGTAAAACAGTTAAAAGGGCACCTGATCTACAGAATTGTGTTTGTTTGTTTGTTTGTTTGTTTGTTTGTATCTGTTCCTTTTTGGGTTTTATCATTGATCCACAGAGAGAGAAAGATAGAGTGACTGATATCAGGGAAGAATTTAAGGAGAACAGAGAGAGAAGTTGTTCCTCCTTTGTGCCTCCAGCAGGGGGGAGAGAGGGAGTGAGAGAGACCGAGAGAGAGAGCGAGAGAGAGAGAGTGGGGGTGTCTCTCTCTCTCTCTCTCTCTCTCTCTCTCTGTGCTGAACTTTTTCTCCTCTAGAAGTTTTTGAGCCGGTCAGTCTGTTTGCGCTGCAGCAGAATGAAGTCGGTGGTTGTGCTCGCGCTGTTCGTGCTGCTGCTCTGCCTGAGTTCTGCTCAGCACCGGGGTGAGTCCCAGCTCACACACACACACACACACACACACACACACACACACTGCTCACACACTCCTCATCACTTCTGCTTTCTCTCTCGGATGAGTTTCTCTCTCTCTCTCTCTCTGTGACGTCACAGCTCTCAGAGTTTTAGTAGAGAAATGTTTATTCTGTACATGATTATAATGTAATGAAGTCTCTCTCTCTCTCTCTCTCTCTCTCTCTCTCTCTCTTTCTCTCTCTCTCAGTTCAGAAAGGCTTTATTGACATGAATGTTAACAAACAACAATTCCATTGTACAGTGTGAAAAACCTCATTGTTTATAAACATATATAAAATCATAAACATCATAAGCATATTAACTGTGAAAGATAATAAACATAAACATGTTCATAAATATATTAATCATCATAAATATGTCAAATGTGAAAGAATAACTTAGTGGGTAAACAATCAAAAAACAATAACAACGAAAAAACAAAAAACAAATAACAAAAAAAGGAAACCAATTTTAACAATAACAAAAACAAAAACTCTCCTTTTGTCTGCATTTTCCGATGAAAGAAACAAGACGAAGTAAAAAATGTTTAAAAGTCTGTTGAAATGCAGAAACTCCAGTTTAACTCGAAAATATAGGACGTGTTGAAACAATAAATTGTTAATAAACTGTTAATAAATAGATGCGACTTCATCTTAAAAGAGAAGAAAATGGAAATAGAATTTAAGAAAGAGTGAGAAAGAACAAAATACATAAAAAAAAAAGGAAGAATAGAAGCGAAGGAATGGAAAATCGTAAGAAAATAAAGGACAAAAAAAAGTACAAACAAGAAACGAATGCAAGAACCTAAAATAACGTGAAAAGAAAAAGATGTTCAATTTTATATAAAGTTTAAATATACGTTATTATTTCCATTAACATTTTATTTCCTTGCTTTTTAATATATATTTATATAGTTAATTCAAAATTCTTTACTTTACTTAATGGAGTTCTGTCAAAGTTCATCTCTCTCTCTCTCTCTCAGGGTTCTGAAGAAAACCTTTAAAGGTGTGTGTGTGTGTGTGTGAGGCTAAATCTGAGCACTGGAGTATAATTAGTGAGGTGTAAGAGCAGTGACAGGTCTGAGTGATTGATTAGCGAGACGCTCAGTGCGTTAGCGAACACGCCAAGGTTACGGCGCTCTGTATAACCTCCACTCCTCTCTCTCTCTCTCTCTCTCTCTCTCTCTTTCATATGAGATCAAAGGTTTGTATTTCCGTTTCTCTTCACGGCGAGTCGTATGGAGGAGGAAGGGGCGGAGCTTCTGAAGGAAAATAATCAGCGCGATGAGGCGGAGTTCCTGTTCTCACCCTGAGTCCTGATTATTCCGCTTCTTTTTACGCTTCTATAACGTTTCTGCTCACTGGACAGATGTTTGCGTGTAACGTTTCTGCGTGTGTTAAAGCAGCTGTAAACATCTGTTTCCATCGTTAGTCAGACACAAAGCAAACACACAGCTGTTCTTATCTGGAGCTCGTCAGACACCCGACAGCTTCGTCTCTGACACGCCGTCGTCTATCAGACTGATACTGTCACAGGGAAGAGAGGAGGAAGGTAGACGCGTGTAACAGATGATCGAAGGAACGGAAGTAAAGAAGATATAGAAAGAAAAAAACAAGAAAGAAAGAAAGCAAAGAAATGAAATAGAAAAGAAAAAAAGAAAGAACACAAGGAAAGCAAGAAAAAAATGTAAGAAAGATCACTAGTAAAAAAATCATGGAAGTTAAAAAAAAACATGTAAGAGACAAACAGAACGAAATGCTAAAGAAAGAAGCGGGAAACAAAAAAGAGCAAAAGAAAGAAGAGATTTTTGACATGCTGTTGTACTGAATATCAGATAAACGTCTCAGTGCTGTTACTGTCTATTATCAGCACTCGGAAACGCCTCGTCAAGTGACGTCACAGCTGCTGTTATAGAGAACGAACCAATAAGGGAATCGAACTTAACACCACTCTTTCTCTCTCTCTTTCTTTCTTTCTTTCTTTCTTTCTTTTCACTTGTGATCTCACTTTATATTTTTTATTTTTTTATCTTTAATTTTCTTGGGTTTCTCTTTCTTTCTTTAGTTTTTTTTCTCTTTCTGTCTTTTTAACTTCATTCTTCCGTTACATCTTTTCTTTTTACTTGTAATAATTCTTTCTCTTTTGTTCTTCCGTTTGTTCTTTCTGTCTTTTTGCTGTATGACTTCTCAATGTTCTTCATTTCTGAGGAAAGCACTCATCTTTTATTGCTCTCTCTCTCTCTCTCTCTCTCTCTCCTCTCTGATGATTTTTTTTATCTTCCGTAGAGAGAGAAATGAGAAAAGACAGGAAAGTACAGGAGGAGGAAATCAATATGTAATTCAGGGAACATGGCTGCCTCAGTGCAGAGGAAATGTTAAGTGCATTAAACGGCTGATGGTGGAAAACTTTAAATTATTATTTTTTATTTAACAGAAAAACATATTCGAGAGAGAGAGAGAGAGAGAGAGAGAGATAAAAGACGAGTGCTTTCTTCAGAATTGTAAAATACACCAATTACACAATATTTTTTTTTTTTCAAAAGATAGCGCTGATCCATCTGTGGCTGGATATGTGTGTGTGTGTGTGTGTGTGAGTGTGTGTGTGTGTGTGTGCTAGTTTTTACCTCAGAAGCCCGCTAGCTCCCAAGCAGAACAGACTGCCATACAAGTAGCATATCATATAAGCTGGACTTTGCTTGCTAGTTAGCCTTATGTAGCTGTAGCTAGCTGGAAGAAGTAGCATGTCGCTACTTCACAGTCCTGACCCCACACGTAATTTTGTACAAAATTGTTCTGTGTTTATATTTTAATCTAGTCGGCTGGCTAATGTGACCTCACAGATTGTGTGGCTAACGCGCTAGCTTTCTCTTTGCTAGCTTAGAAGCATTGTTGCTAACTCGCTAGCTGATAAAGAAGATTTCTGGTTGTAATTAGCTAACTAATGTAACACAGTTGCTCAGGTTAGACTGATCCATCGCTTCAGTTCGCTAGGCTAGGCTTTTTTTTGTCAGGAATGAGAAACACATCAGTTGCTAGTCACTCAGATGCTTTGTGTTTGTCCTACATTGTGACCTCCCACTTTACATACAGCTAAATTGCTAGTTATCGTTAGTTAGCCAGCTAGTTAGCTGTTGACGCAGCAGTGAGTGTAGCTTAGTTCAGCACTGAGAAAAATAGCCGTCGCTAGTTCAAGTGTCACTCTGGACTCATAACCGAACTCAGATGTTTGACCTTTGACCTCCGACCCTGAACCTCACATGCTGGTGATTTCTCATTGAAGGCCAGCGACACACACACACACACACACACACACACACACACACATAAACAAGCAAACTCAAAGATATTCATACCACACACACACAGACACACACACACACACATAACACACACACACACACACACACACACACACACACACACACACATGGCGTGCAGATGGAAGTGAATGTTTTTATTGGTGGTTTCTGTAATTCATTACACTCTGCAGGAAACGTCTCTTTTCCTCCCCGTCCTCCTTCCTTCTCTCCCTTTCTTCTCCTACTTCATTCTTTCTTCTCTTTCTTCTTCTCCTCACCCCCTACACTGTCGTTCTTACACACACACACACACACACACACACACACACTTACATTTTTCTTATTCTTATTGTCTCGAGTTGTCTTTAGATCAGAAGCGAGTGTCAAAAAAACGTCTCGACAAAGTTTTTAATAACTGTCTGTCTTTTTACCTGTCTGTCTCTTAACATTTCTGTATAACTGTCTGTCTGTCTATGGAACTGCCTGTATAACTGTCTGTCTGTCTGTTGAATTGCCTGTTTAACTGTCTGTCTGTCTATTGAACTGCCTGTATAACTGTCTGTCTGTCTATTGAACTGCCTGTTTAACTGTCTGTCTGTCTGTTGAACTGCCTGTATAACTGTCTGTCTGTTGAACTGTCTTTATCTCTCTCTCTGTCCAACCCTTTCTTTCTGTTCTCAGTCTACCTCTTTGTCTGCCCGTCTGTCTGTCTGTCTCTGTTTGATTAACCGGCTACCTGTCTGTCTCTACCTGTCTGTCTCACAGTTTGGCTCTTTATTTAGGAAAAGTTTTACCTGAATCCTTGAATCGCAAATCAGATTTTATTCTGATCCACTGTGATTTTAATTCGCTAAATACGCAGGTTAATTGACGAAGCTGACGGGTTGAACGCAAACCATGCAAACAAACAAACAAACAAACAAACAAAGAGCACTGTTGGAAGTGCAGAGTTGATTCGGGTCCATCATTCCTTTTCAGATGAACAGAACACACAGCATGATTAATTTTTACACACTTTTGAATGGATTGTATATATATTGTAGATATACATTGTGTGTGTGTGTGTGTGTGTGTGTGTGTGTGTATCAGTATGCATGCCCCCCTCTCTCCTCCGTCAGCGAGAAAGAAAGCCATCATCAGTATTATTATTATTATTACTATTTCCTTTCTCCTCTTTCCACAGAAAGTGTAATCGAATTCATAGCGTGTGTGAAGACGCATTAGCCGTCGCCGTCGCCTCCGGGCCTCCGTGAGAAACGGAGAAAAAGGCAAAAAAAGAAAAGCGTGTTAGCGTTATTAGTATTATTATTATTATTATATTAGGGCTTTATGTGTTTCCCGGCTCGTGTTACAAATGCAATGAGACTCGGACCTGCAACGGAGCGACCGTTAGCCAGGGATGTGAGCGATGAGCGCCGCCTCCGCCGCGTTTCCCCCGCACGCCCCCATCCTTCATCGGCGCTCACGTGACCGGCCTCGCCGCGTTTCCACTGGCCACTGAGTGTTAGTGCTGAAAGCACATGATCTGTCACAGGCACATGGTCATGACGGGAACGCCTAGCCGCGTGGGCGCTCAGGGATTTCCTGCTTGCGTGTTTTCTTCTAAATCTCTTTATGTTTATTTATAAATTTAGCTTTTTCTCTTTATTGATTTGAGGATACACAGGTACGCGGAATAACAGTGCAGTGGAATACAGCGCCTGAGGCTAGTCGAGTTAGCATGCTAGCTACGGATTTCACACTTTTTAGGCTCTCACTCTCTATTTCACACTTCCTGTCTCACTGTCTCTGTCTCACTCTCTCTGTCTCACTTCCTGTCTCACTCTCTGTGTCTTTCACTTCCTGTCTCACTGTCTCTGTCTCACTCTCTCTGTCTCTCACTTCCTGTCTCACTCTCTCTGTCTCTCACTTCCTGTCTCACTCTCTCTGTCTCTCACTTCCTGTCTCACTCTCTAGGTCTCTCACTTCCTGTCTCACTGTCTCTGTCTCACTGTCTCTGTCTCACTCTCTCTGTCTCTCACTTGGTCCTTTTTGTCTTTCAGTTCTGCTTATTTTATCCCACATTCTGTTTTTCTCTATGTTTCTGTTCCTCCTTTCCCCTCATTCTCCCCCACTCACCTTTCTGTCTGTCGCTCCCTTGTCTTGTTTCTATTGTCTCTCTCTTTAACACTTCCCTGGATCTTTTTCCATCTTTCCACTTTTAAATCTCACTTTATCTGTCTCTTTTTGTCTCTCCCTCTGTTTTTTTTTTGTATTTGTTTGTTTGTTCTCTCTTCATCTCTCTTCATTTCTCTATTTCTCTCTATCTATTTCTAACTTTCTCTTTCTTTATGTCTTTATCATTGTCTTTATCTATTTGTCCCCATTGGTTTAACCTTTTCTCTATCTGTTTGTCTCTCTCTATTGGGCTTCCTCTTCTTCCTTTTCTTTATCTTTCATGCTCTTCTTTATTTATCTCTCCATCATTCTCTCTATCCACTTCTAAATTTCTTTTTATCTTTGGCATTGTCTTTATCTGTCTCTATCTGTCTTGGTTTCTTTATCTTGCCCTCTGTCTGTCTCTCCCTCTGTGTTTGTCTTTCTATCTTTTTGTCTGTCTTCCTCTTCTTCCTTTTCCCTTGTCTCTGTCATCTATCTCACTTCTCACTCATTGTCTTTTTCCTGTCTCTCTCTCTCTCCCTGTCTCTCTCTCTCGTTCACTCTTTCCTGTCTGTCTCTCTGTTTAACAATCAGCCCGCGGGTATTCACACTGACTCTATACGTTCCTATTACAGGACAGGCCACGCCCACTCGCGACGTGTCACAGTAAAGGAACGAGAAACTGAAACACTGAGGTGAAGGTGTAGCTCGAGAACTATCACCCGAACCCACCCGGCTCTGTTTATTCTCTCACCGTATTGTGAAGCCGTGTGAGTGTGAGGAAAACACGGCGTAAATAAAGAGGGGTTTTATTATTTTTATCATCACTAGGGTACGCGTAAAGCCGCTAAAACAAACGCTAAGTGTGCATTAGCTTCATCACACTCGTCAGTCCATTAGGAGCCATTACACTCATGTCCTGAAAGATCAGCCGTGTTCCTGAAAATCCTTTCTGAAGGACACTAAAAATATTTCACTCACGCAGGCCATTGTGTGTGGAGCTAAATGGAGGCTGTTGTGCTTTGAGCTGAGGACGAGCGGCGCTGCCAGATAACGCCTACCACCATGAGAGAGAGAGAGAGAGAGAGAGAGAGGGATAAAAGGAAGAAAGGAATGTCACAGATGTGCCCTTCTTTCCTTTCCATCCTTAATTCCCTGCATGAGATAAATTCTGTCCTCTCTTCATTACACTACCCTCAGACTACCCCCGACCACATTCAGAGACTACACCTATAACACACTAAGACTGCACCCATACTACATTCATGCTACACTCAGACTACACAGAAACACAGTAGACTATACTCAGACTACACCCAAAACATACTAAAACTACACTCAGACCACTCTCACACTACCCTAAGTCTGCACCCAAGATTCACTCTGACTACACTTACAATACACTCAGACTACATCCATACTACACTCAGCCTACACTCAAACACTCACAAACATAAAGACTTCCCTCAGACTACGCTCACTATATTCAACTCACACTGCTATCACACTACACTCAGAATACACACACACTCAGAATTCACTCACACTACACTCAGACTACCCTGAGACTACTGTATATCCATACTACACTCAGTCTACAGCCAAAACTCACTCCGACATCCCTCAGACTGTGCTGACTATATTTATAATCCATTCACATTACTATCATACTACACTCAGAATACACTAGCACTAGACTCAGACCACAATCAGGGAATACACACTACCCTCAGAATACACTCTGACTACAGTACACTCACACTACCCTCAGAGTATACTCAGACTACAATCACAATACACTCAGCATACACACACTATACTCAGAATACACTCAGAATACACACACTATACTCAGAATACACACACTATACTCAGAATACACACACTATACTCAGAATACACACACTATACTCAGA
>JAQMYJ010000012.1:37342199-37357588 GCA_030014305.1 Clarias laeviceps | reverse complement strand
GAGAGTAAGAGACAGGTAGAGACAGGGAGAGACAGGTAGAGACAGGGAGAGTAAGAGACAGGTAGAGACAGGGAGAGACAGGTAGAGACAGGGAGAGTAAGAGACAGGTAGAGACAGGGAGAGTAAGAGACAGGTAGAGACAGAAAGTAAAACAGTCAGAGACTAAAACTGAATGGGACTCAGACAGACAGGTCCGCAGTAGATGACGTCTCTCTCCGTGTGCTTTCAGGGCAGCGGTCTGCGTTTGACAGACAGACACTCAGAGGTGGTTCCTGCTCCGCGGTTAGCTGGAGCGGTGAGGAGGCGGGTCTTCCTGAGACCAGAGAGTTTCCGTCACCTCGATTCTGATGCCGCGGTCAGTAAGAGTGACTTCATCGCTGTGCTGCTGAGACTGAGACACATCCGAGTGAGAGCAGCATTCTGTCCCCAACACAGGTCAACACACACATGCTAAAGCAAACACATTTATTCACATTGTAATTGAAATATTTAAATAGTTTATAGTGTGTGTGTGTGTGTGTGTGTGTGTGTGTAGTCTGTCCTCAGTCAGTATGGAAGTCGCCTCTGCAGACTCTCGCTCCGGAGTTCAGACCCGAGCTGTCGAGGTCTGTGTGTGTCCTCATGGTTACACCGGCACTTCCTGTGAGGTAAACACAACTGTTCAATTACACACACACACACACACACACACACACATGTTATCTATATATAAAAGACACACAAACAAATGGAGAACAAATAAATGGCAAGGCGACTATAAAACTGAACCTTTAAAGTGAAACACTATAAACACACAAACGCAGCATGTGTGTGTTTATGTTAGTACTATTTGAAGAAAAATTTCCCACCTCTCTCTCTCTCTCTCTCTCTCTCTGTCTGTCTCTCACACATTTCGTGTGTATGTGTGTGTGTTTGTTACAGACGTGCGCAGAAGGCTACAGGAGGGTTAATGGAACCCTACACCATGGTGTGTGTGAGCGCTGTCAGTGCCATGGGCACACGTCGCACTGTGATGACATCACTGGACGCTGCCTGGTAACGTATAACAGCTAGAGAAAATGAACCGACACCCTCTGGCCAATCAGAATCCAAAATCCAGTCGCGACTGAGGACGAGTCAGAAATATTACATGAACAATAGACCTCAGACCAAAGGAGCCACAGCTCGGATCACACAACGCAAGCTTTCTAAGAGTCCGGTGTTTGTGTGTTCATCCCTTGAGAACAGAGGAGAGACAGTAGGAACATCAGAACTGAGTTTATTTTTAAATTAGCACCTTCAGAGTTCCAGCGTGAAGACACCACACCACCCACGTTCCTCTAACCGAGCTGGAATTGGCATTACCTCCTTCTAACGACTCAAAGTTAGTTACATAACATCATGACTGCAAGAAAAAGTTTCAGTCTTTAACTCGAGAACCTGAATAGGAGAAGGACAGGAAGAAACCGTGATGGGATGGGATCATGTGGGCTCTCCATTAGCTTATGAAGTTCTCCCTCACTTTCTAAGGGTTTCTAGAATTCAGAGTAGTTCATTTCTTAAGAAAGGCTCCTCAATAGGGTATTTAGATCTTACAGTGCATGGGTTCTGTTGTGAGTGGAAACTTCTACTCAAAGACGTTTGAGTAAGAGAGATCTGTGGATATCGTCAATCATTTAGGTCATGGTTTATCCTGAAGGTGAGAGACAAAAAGAGAGAGAGAGAGAAAGAGAGACAGGTATAGACAAAGAAAGAGACTCAGATGGAAAGAGGCAAGTTTGAAGTTCATGAAGATGTTTGACGTCATGATTACGGAGTCGCGTTACCACTAAACTACAATGAAAGAGCCCTTTTAAGTTGCAGAGTTCTTCGAAACGTTCCTTGATGGTCATTTTGATTGTTAAGTCTTCTTTCTATAGAGGTTTAATTTAGGTTATGGAATTTCCTTCAAGAAGCCACTTTGGGTTCTAGCATGTATACAGTACTGTAGGTGGTGCTAGATTGAAAGGTTCCTAAAGGTTCTTCAGTTTGTACCTCTAGGGGGAGCTTTTAAAATTTAACAGTAATTAGGGAGTTTCCTTTGAAAAGGAGGCAGAACCTGTTTAGAAAGCTATAGGATGACCATGATGTCCTTCAAATTATCCAAAGAGAACACGAGTGTGAGATTTGACACGATGTGTTTTTAATGCATGTGTGTGTGTGTGTGTGTGTTTAACAGGGATGTAAACACCATACCACAGGCCCAAACTGTAATAGGTGTGCCCCTGGTTACTATGGCGATGCCACCAGAGGAACCTCATATGACTGCCAGCCGTGCGCCTGCCCTCTCCAGGATCCCTCCAACAAGTGTGTGATGTCACTTCCTTTCTAAATATTTCATGTGAACCATGTGAGATAACATCCTTAAGACCTCTTTAGAACTTGACAGAGCTGAAGAAAGTCCTTCACTTTTTCTTCTAAATAATTCCAAGTTCTTTCTCTAAAACTTAAGGTCCTTCATTCTTTCTTTTTATTTTAAAGAACTCTAAGGATTTTTGTTTTTCTTTTTACTGAACTCTAGGCTCTTCAGTTTTTTTTTCTTTTTAACAAACTTTACATCCTTCAGTTTTTCTCTTTTAAGGAACTCTAGGATCTTTTGTTTTTCTTATTAAGGAACACTGTGTCCTTCAGTTTTCATTTTGAAGGATCTCGAGGTTCTTCATTTTTTTTCTTTTTAACCAACTTTAAGTTCCTCATTTTTTTAATGAAGTCTAACTTTTATTAGAGGAACTCTAGGTTCTTAGAGTTTTTCACTCTCAGTTGAGTAAATATTCTTTGCAGGTATCTAGAGGAGTGTTTTTTATCCATGTGAGTGAGATTCAGAAGGTAAACCACATCAATAATTTACTTAATTGTTAAAAGAACCATTAACCATTGTCTTTCAGACAAGCTCTTCTCACACATGCCACATGTTTACAGCTAGAACTACATTCATAGCTTTAAAACTCTTAAAGTTTCTTTACTTCATCCCAGACAGAAAAAAAAAAAGTTCCCTATATAAACCTGATTGTTCCTGTGAGCGAAATCTTCCTGATAGATCCAGATCCGCCCTAGCTGAGGCGCTAAGCTAACAATCACTCCACTCTTGCATGCTAATGGCTAATCCCTTCTGTTCAGCCTTGGAGGGCAACAGAACCCAGCAGCTGAACATTCCACTGGCCCGAGCACAGAGCCTAAAGAAAGAGAAGCCCCCCCCACCCCCCACCTTCTCCCCCTCCCCTCTCCCACCACCACCAGCAGCAGCAGCAACATTCCCAATAAACTGCCCCAGCCAGGAATGCGACGCTGTCGGAAATAGCCGGTGTGCGGCCGAAACCTGACCTGACCTTCCCTTCCTGGCCAGCTATCTTTGGGGTCTCTGTGGTTCTCAGCAGCAGTTTGTCTCAGACATGTCGAGGTGCTCGTGTGGTGTGTAATGATGGCGTCTCTCACACCGTTCTTTTTGCTTTTTCTTGTTTTGGTGACGGCGTTTGCACAAAAACGACGCAGCTTCAGTCCAACCTGCCACCAGGACGAGGACGGTCAGCTGGTCTGTGATCGGTGCCGAGTGGGTTACACCGGTCCTCGCTGCGACAGGTGAGCTCACAAAAATTTGGTGCTTGTTGTTGTAACATAAATATATATGTATCGCTTGTTCACAAATCTCTTAAAATAAACAGGTAGCTTAGACCAGTGACTTGATTTCGAGGCAAACTCCGCCCACTTTTAAATGATTTCCTTTCTTAACACACTTCCCTGATTTAGACTTACACACTATGAGAGGTCTGCAAGTGTGTAGAGTGTGTGTACCTAGGCTTCACGAGTGTGTGTTTTAGTCTATATGTGTGAAAACATTCTGATGTTCGTGAAGTCGTGAACTCTTTAAACAGGTGAATGAACACGGCATGTGCAATTTTCAAAATAAAGGTTCCGTAGACAGACTCTCTAAATGACCCATTGCTGATTTGGTTCATCTTCATGGCATGTGTGTGGTTGTGAGCATTTGCTGCTGTGAAGACACAATGCGATTGCGTTATCCTTTATCTTTACATATCCCGATTTTTATTCAAACATTTTTTTTCTTCCATAAAATGGTTCTACTGTGGAAACACAAGAGCTGCAGTTTTGGAAACGGGGCTCAGTTTGGCCCTTGAAGTGGTAGCTACAGTTACAATATCTTGTTACAATGGCGCTTCTGAGTGGGTGGGATATATTAGGCTTCAAGTGAACAGGAGGCGAGGTTTGCAGCATCAGAATGGTAGGAGGACCAGTTTGTGGTATCCGGTTGGTACTAGGTGGTTTTGGGGGCATTGGGATGATAGTATATGGGGTTTGGGCCAACAGCATGATAGGAGGTGGCGTTTGGGACATCAAGATCGGTCAGAAAGTGAATATTTTGTCTCAGAAGTTGATGTCTTGGAAGTGGAAAACATGGGCAAGTGTAAAGAGTGAACTAGACGGCTGCATCCGAGCAACTCCGAAATTGCAGCTCTTGTGGGAGGTTCCTGGTCTTCAGCAGTCAGGACCTACCAAAAGTGCTCCAATAAAGAAAAAAGTTGCCCATGCAGAAGGTTTTGAATTCTTATTCGGTAAAAGGTTCTGTGTGGTTTCTCTTTCAAAAACCATTCCACGTAGGACCTTTGTTAAACGCGTAACACCCTTATGGATTGTAATATTGTACTGCAGATGTGTGAAGCTACTAAATAGGACGAGGCGGTTCTTTAAGGCTTTGTTCATCATTTAAGGTTCCTTTACTTCTAACACTTAAAAACTTCTACTTAAAAACAGTGAAACGCTTCTTTATATGCTACTCTATAAAAACTGGAGAGGGTTGAAGATGGGATTGAAGACAGATATGAGAGAGAGAAGAGAAGGTAAGGAATGGAATATGATATAAAGAAAGTAGGACATAAAAGGGAAAAGAAAAGAAGGAATGATAAGATAAATACAGGACAAAATGAAAGACAAAAGTGATTGATAAAAAAATAGAAAGCGAATAGAGAAAGAAAGAAATGAATTAATGAATTCATTAATTTACTGGGGACTGATGTTCACTTATTATTTTGTTTAGACAAAAGCACAACAAATCTTCTTAGCAAATCCTTGTTACCTTCAAACCCTACAAGAATCTTTTAAGGAACTAATTTGGTGCTGAGACAAAAATAAAAGTTGACTTCACACCCTTTAGATGAGACACTGGACTGCTGACGACTCCTGAGCTTTCATTGTCTCTAGTGGGAGGAGTGTGTATATGTGTGTATCTGTGTGTATATGTGTGTATCTGTGTGTATATGTGTGTATCTGTGTGTATATGTGTGTATCTGTGTGTATCTGTGTGTGTCTGTGTGTGTCTGTGTCTGTGTGTGTGTTTCGTGCCAGGTTTAATTTCACACGAAACCACTGAATGCGAGCAAAAATAGAACCTGGCTCGCAAAAAGGGTTCTGTGACCTTTGACCCCAGCGCTACAGACAGATGGAAGGAAGCGTCCTCTGTGATGTGCTGAAGAGGCGCCGAGCTCCGAACTTAACCTGTGATTAATATACTACAGATGGACAGAGAGGAGGAGAGTGAGGGAGAGCGACAGAACCAGAGAGAGAGAGAGAGAGAGAGAGACAGAAAGAGAGACAGAGAGAAAGTGATATTGAATGTATAAAACAAAATGGAGTGAGAGACAAAAATAACTCTCCTCATTATAGGAGGTGGAATTCCAAACATCACAAAGAAATGAGGTGGAGTTTGAGGCATCAGGATGGTAGGAGGTTGTGTTTGTGGTATCAGGATGGTAGGAGGTGGAATTTAGGCCATCAGGATGGTAGAAGGCATGGGCTGGGTCATTGGGATGGTAGGGGGTGGAGTTTGGGCCATCAGGATGGTAACACGTGTGGTTTGGGATGGTAGGAGGCATAGTTTGGGTATGAGGATGGTACTGTAGGAGGTCGTGTTTGGGTTGTCAGGATGATAGGAGGTGGAGTTTGGGGTATCAGAATGGTAGGAGTTATGGGTTGGGGCATTGGGATGGTAGGAGGTGGAGTTTGGGGTATCAGAATGGTAGGAGTTATGGGTTGGGGCATTGGGATGATAGGAGGTGGAGTTTGGGGTATCAGAATGGTAGGAGTTATGGGTTGGGGCATTGGGATGGTAGGAGGTGGAGTTTGGGGCTTCAGGATGGTAACACGTGTGGTTTGGGATGGTAGGAGGCATAGTTTGGCCCACTGGGACAGTAGAAGTTGGGATTCGGGGCATCAGGACGGTAGGAGACAAGTTCTGTAACTCTGGAATCTCCTGCACCTTCAGTAGACACAGTTATAGGTGAGAACCTGAACCACGCCCTCATGATCTGTTCTCTTTCCCAGATGTGATAACGGTTACTACGGATCTCCTGGAGTCGTGGGAGGTTCTTGTCGTCTGTGTGACTGCAGTGGGAATTTGGACCTCTCTGCGCCCCATAGCTGTGACCCGGTAACGGGGGCGTGTCTTCGTTGCCGTGACGGTTACGCTGGACCAAACTGTGAAGTGTGTGCAGACGGTTACTATGGAGACGCCGTAGTATTCAAGAACTGCCAGTGTGAGTGTGAAGTTTCATAACGACATGTTCTGTCCTTTTAAGTTTACAGATGGTGTCCGTGTGTGTGTGTGTGTGTTATGACCACTGTGGACACCCAGATGGCGAGTGTCTGAACATGATGACCAACAGACACCCACACTTTATGTAACACATTTCAAGCACACACACACACACACACACACTTATGTATCTCCTGACAGTATTATAGACTTTTCCCATATTGTACTGATTCTGAACTAAACTAAAATAATGCAAAAAGAAAGAAAGAGTCTCAACTCCTCCCCGACAAACTCCCGAACATTTGTAGCCGCGTCCTAACACAGCCTCAGCCTGAACGTGTGTGTGTGTGTGTGTGTGTGTGTGTTACGCTGTACCCTAAAGATTTTATTGTGTAATTACGCAGGACAGATTCATGATTATCTGCACTGATTAGCATTAGCATACATTAGCATTAGCATACACTTAAGCTTCTGTATGCATTATTCAAGTTATATTTCAGCAATAAATGTTAGCTGTGTGTGTGTGTGTGTGTGTGTGTGTGTGTGTGTGTAAATGTGTGTAAACATCAACAGTGTGTTTTATTGCTTTATATATCAATTATCCTTTATACAAGCTCATTAAAACTGTCTGAGGCCCCGTAATGATGATGGGCGAGAGACATTACGCCTGAGAGAGAGAGAGAGAGAGAGAGGAGGCATCTCATGAATGCTGGGTTCTATTTCTCTCTCTCTCTCTCTCTCTCCGCAGTGTGTCAGTGTAACATTAACGGATCTGTCTCGGAGGTGTGTAACAAGGAGACTGGACAGTGTCGGTGTCACCAGCGTGTCCTGGGCCGAGCATGTGACCAGTGTACTGTGAGTATCAGTTACACACACACACACACACACACACACACACACACACACACACACACACGCTGGTACTGATACTGTAATAGTTACTGTTACTCTACTACTTTATACAGTAACACGTCCACATATGCAGCAATAATTCTAATACTTCTAATTATTAGTTATTCTTACACTATATAGTAAAAAGTCCAGACATGTCGCAATAGTTACTGTTACACTTCTAGTTAATATAGTAACAGTTACTCTTGCACTACTGGCTAAGTATATAAATAAATATAGTATACATTCATATATACTGTTACACTATTAGTTATTCTCAGAGGTGGAAAGTAATGAATTACATTTACTCGCATTGCTGTAATGGAGTCGATTTTTTTTGTGTACTTTTCAAGGTGAATCTGTAATTTTGTCGTCGTTTACTTAAGTATGTTTTGTTTACAGTGTTGTACTTCACTACGTTTTCAAATCATATTCACTACTGAGTAAGAAAATAGATGAATGAAAATGAAAAATAATACAAATAATACAAACAAACAATAATATAGAAACCACTGCACTGATTGATTGATGGAGAACAAACGCGTTAAATTCACAAGAACGATGGAGACAAAACAGAGGTCAGTGATGCAGAACCAGCTGAAAGTGAAAATTCTTATGAAGCAAAACCTCTGGTGATATTTAACCACTTTCAAGCACAACAATAAACAGATTTATTATGCAAGGGTGTTCCACCTCCACCCCTCCCCCGCTGTTAAAAAGAAAAAGTAACTCAGTAACTTTTACTCTGAGAACATTTTTAATGAGTTACTTTTTACTTTGACTTGAGTAGTTTTTTATGAGGGTAACTTTACTTGCACTTCAGTAAAAGTTCACTAAAGTAACAGAACTTTTACTTAAGTACAAAATTGTGTTACTCTGTCCACCTCTGGTTATTATAGCTAGTAATAAATATTCCTAGCCAGGAATAGTTACTTTAACAGTAATAATTACTATAATTCCATGTATACTTATCCAGTAATATTTACTCTTATAGCACTAGTTAATGTCTTAGATATTATAGCAGGCAAATCAGTAAAAGTTACTGTTACGGTTACCAGTTAAAATAATACTAATAAATATACAGTAATGCGCAGTAAGGATCCAATACTAGTCAATGTAGTATAAAAGATTTACAGTTATTGTTCCAGTACTAATTAATATAGGAAGAAGTCTATATGGCCAGTAATAATTAAATTCTAATTCAAATTTTATTTGTCACATACATTTCGTTATGCAGTGAAATGCTTAGACAACTGTCCGTGACCTTATAATAAACCTTATATGAATAGGAAATAAATATGAAAAAGAAAATAGAAGGTAAATTTACCTAAGAAGAATAAAATAAAATATGAAATTAAAGTAAACAAAATATACAATATAAGAAAATTTACGGAAACATATATAGAAAAATAGGAAACAGCTGTACAATATAGAGATATAGAAGTTAGAATATAGAATTACTGTAAATTGTCATTACACAAATTGTTCCTTGCTTTATTTGAGTTACACAATGTGTCTGTTTGTGCACATGTGTGTGTGTGTGTGTGTGTGTGTGTAGCCGGGCCACTGGTTGGACTCCGGCACATGCAGGGTGTGTATGTGTAGTGGGCGGGGCTCCATGTCACCGCGCTGTGACGGTGAGGGCAGGTGTGTGTGTAGGCCGGGCTTCGTGGGCCGCAGGTGTGACGTAGTGAGGAGAGAAACACAGCGGCCGATTCAGAGAATCCCTCTGAACCAGAACTGGGAGAACCGGAGGGGCTGCCCTCGGGGGGCTTACCCTGCCCCAACGGTGGTAAAAACACCACGCATGTGTGTGTGTGTGTGTGTGTGTGTAAAACTATAATATCTCACTAGCATGTGGGTGCAGAAGTGTATAAATATGTGCATGTGTGTGTTTGTGTATGAGAGAGAGAGAGAGAGAGAGAGATGATCCATACAGTACATCTGTGTTTTAAAGGAGTTGTGTGTAATGTTTAGGGCCCTCTACTGCCGGACAGAGGAACTGCAGTCTTAATAAAAACATGAGAAAATCAGAATTAATGTAATGAGATATAATTTAAGGCGTAGATGTAACAATAAAACTATGGATGTAATGAAGATGTTAGAAAGAAAGAAAGAAAAAGAAAGAAAGAGACGCATTTTTATGACATATTTGTATTAGAGAGTGAGATATCCGGGTGTGTGCTGTGTGAGATACACATCCTCCAGGTTCTCGTCTCCCTCTTTCCCTGTGAGCGAGTGATTATACCGGTGTGTTGTTCAGGGGAAGCGTAAACCGACGCTCCCACACGCTGTGTGCTGAAGATTCAACATTTATTCACTTTTAATTTGTCAGTTTGTCTTTAAATCCAAGTTTTAATAAAACTTTACAAACTCCCTGTCACTGAGCAGGTGTGTGTGTGTGTGTGTGTTTGGCAAAGGCAGATAGCACACATATGGCGTCTCCGGGGCGACGCTAACGGGCCGAGCGTTCTGATTGGCTGCGGCCCCAATGGTGCACCTGCTCATGGCAGACGGGAGACTGTTCATCAGAGAGAGAGAGAGAGAGAGAGAGAGAGAGAGAAGATACAATAAAACAAAGAAGAAAAAATAAAGATGGGAGAACAGACAAGAAAAATTAAGATGAAAAGGGATACACGGGAAAAACTGAAAGATAAAAGGAATAGAAAGGGAGATTATAATAGTGAAGGGGAAAAGATAAAATTATAAATAAAGAGATAAAGAGAAGGAGATGAGCGAGTGGGAACCCAAAATACAGAGATAATTGGAGAAAATTGAGCAGAAAAAAAAAATTGTGAAGGATAACAAGAGACGGAAATAAATTGCTAAAATGAGCAGAATGAAAAGATGAAAGTTAGATATACAGTATGTGATCATCAACTGTCATCATTTGTGTGGGAGGTGATCATGTGATTTGGGTGGGATCTGATCATGTGACTCATATGAGATGTGATCATGTGACCTGCTGTATGTGTGAGACGTGTGAGATGTGATCATTTGTCCTGTGTTTTGTGGTGATCATATGACCCGTGTGAGATGTGATCATGTGACCTGCTGTAGGATGTGGCCATGTGACCCGTGTGAGATGTGATCGTGTGTCCTGTGTTGGGTGGTGGCCATGTGGCTTGTGTGAGATGTGATCATGTGACCTGCTGTAGGATGTGGTCATGTGATTTGTGTGAGATGTGATCATGCGTCCTGTGTTGGGTGGCGGTCATGTGACTTGTGTGAGATGTGATCATATGACCTGTGTGAGATGTGATCATGTGACCCGTGTGATCATATGACCTGTGTGAGATGTGATCATATGACCTGTGTGAGATGTGATCATGTGACCCGTGTGATCATATGACCTGTGTGAGATGTGATCATGTGACCCGTGTGAGATGTGATCGTGTGTCCTGTGTTGGGTGGTGATCATGTGATCTGTGTGAGATGTGATCATGTGACCCGTGTGATCATATGACCCGTGTGAGATGTGATCATGTGACCCGTGTGATCATATGACCCGTGTGAGATGTGATCGTGTGTCCTGTGTTGGGTGGTGATCATGTGATCTGTGTGAGATGTGGTCATGTGACCTGCTGTAGGATGTGGTCATGTGATTTGTGTGAGATGTGATCCTATGACCTGTGTGAGATGTGATCATGTGACCCATGTGATCATATGACCTGTGTGAGATGTGATCATGTGACCTGTGTGAGATGTGATCATGTGACCTGTGTGATCATATGACCTGTGTGAGATGTGATCATGTGACCTGTGTGAGATGTGATCCTATGACCAGTGTGAGATGTGATCATGTGACCCGTGTGATCATGTGACATGTGTGAGATGTGATCATGTGACCTGTGTTGGGTGGTGGTCATGTGACATCAGAAGCATGCTGTTTTGGTTTGCTGTAGTCCTTTACATTAACCCAGCGCCATGTCTATATTCGTACATGCTGTGGCTTCCACAAGTATTTGCCCCCCCTTAACATTTTGTAAACTGTGTAGAATGGAATTAGAACAACAGTAAAGGGAACAAGGGGAACTGGGGGAACGTTTTTTACCCTGATGCTTCCACCAGCATGCTTCACAGCGCAGGCCTGGATTTCTCAGGTCTCATCTAACTTGAATGCTTTGATCACATGTAATATGTGTGTGTGTGTGTGTGTGTGTGTGTGTTTACAGCCAGGGACGCACTTGCAGACAGGTAGCGGGTGTGTCCCGTGCCACTGTAACTCGTTCGGCTCAAAGTCGTTTGACTGCAGTGAGAGCGGGCAGTGCCGCTGTCAGCCCGGAGTCACGGGACAGAAATGTGACCGCTGTGCTCCAGGACACTTCAACTTCCAGGAGGGAGGGTGCACACGTAAGACCACACCATCGCATTTCCATATATGGACTCAAAGACACGCCCACAGTTTGATAAACTAGTTTAATAAAAGACTGTGATTGTCAGATACGTCCTTAAAGCTACCTGTTCATATATGGACTTCAAGACTCTCTTATATTACTGTATTAAGATCAAAGGCGAGTCTTTTTCCATATATGGGCATATAAAAGTATGACAAGTTTTAATATGTGGCATCATTTCTCACGCATTTCTGTTGTTAATGCTAACAGCATGAGCCGGTGTGTTTAAAGTGTTTCCTTAAAAATATCCAGACAGATCCAGGTAGCTACAGGTGTCAGGAAAATGTGGCTCGGAGTTACGTCAGTTTAATTATGTGTTGTATATTATCACACACACACACACACACACACACACTGAGCTGAGGAGAATGATGGATGAAGGAGGGATGTAGATAATGAGTCAAAGTGTGAAAGTGCAGCGTGTGACATTTGCACATACCTGAGTGTGTCATTAATCTCCCCCTCTCTCTCTCTCACACACACACACAAACACACACTCTCTCTCTCTCTCTCCTGTCTCAGCGTGTGAGTGTTCTCATGTGGGGAATAACTGTGACCCGGGGACAGGTCGCTGTGTCTGTCCACCCAACACAGTGGGAGATCGGTGTGAGAAGTGCGCGCCTAATCACTGGGGTCACGACATCGCCACCGGCTGCAAGGTACCACTTCCTGTTTCATCATGTCTCTTCCTGTCACGTCCTCTCTCTCCTCCTGTCATGTTCTATCTCTTCATGCTTCTCAAGGTGCGTCCCAAACGGCCTGAAGTCCCCTGCGAAGTGCACTACACCCATGTTAAGTGCGATTCCAAACCGGCGGGGGACGAAAATGTTCAGTTCAAAGGGAACCGCAAACGGTGTAGGGAACGAGTGAACAACGGGTCTTCACTTCACTGGGAAGGGGAATGAAAACTTTAGTTTCAAAGTCATTGTGTCTCGCTGGAGCGTGAATAAAAAAAAAACGGAGGATGACATCATATTAAAAGGACACAAAAAAAAATCACACTTCAATTCAATCAAGAAATCCTGAGTGTTATATCGGCTAGTAATCTGTCAATTTGTTTATAAATCTCTGTACATCTTTGATCCTTTATTATTATTATTATTATTATTATTATTATTATTATTAATAATTAAAAATTAAATGTGAAGTACACGTCAGAATGGAACACAACCAAGTCTATTCCTATTACTTTATCTCTCCTTCTGTTACTTTCTGTCTCTTACTGTCACTGCTTGTCCATTCTTCTTACTTTCTCTCTTTTCCAGTTTACTTTGTGTCTCTTCCTTTCACTTTGTCTCTTTCTGTCACTTTCTGTATTTCCCTCCTATTCCTTTCTTTTCCTGTTACTTCCTGTCTCTTCCTCTCCTTCCCTGTGTCTCTATGTTACTTCCTTTCCTACACTGTCTCTTCCTATTATTTCCTGTCTATTCCTCTCCATCCTTCTCTCTTTCTTTTACTTCCTGTATCTTCCTCTCACTTCCTGTCTCTTCCTCTCACTTCCTGTCTCTTCCTCTCAGTCTCTGCCACTTCCTGTCTCTTCCTGACACTTACAGTCTTTTCCTTTCTCTTCCTGTCTCTCAGCGTCTTTCTTCAATAATCTGTTTAAAACTCAGCACAGAGTAATATTAAACTCCTAATCTCTCTCTCTCCCTCTCTCTCTCCCTCTCTCTCCCTCTCTCTCTCTCCCTCTCTCTCCCTCTCTCTCCCTCTCCCTCTCTCTCTCTCCCTCTCTCTCCCTCTCTCTCTCTCTCTCAGCTTTACCTCTGACTGTTACACATCACTGACACTGGAAACTCCTTCCACTGATGTTACATAAATAAATATTTATCCTTACAGAAATGTCCATCGTATCAACAATTACGCATGTTAATAATCTGTTTGTTTTCAGATGGACGTGCGCCGTAAACGTCCCTGTGAATGAGCCGTTACTATAGAAACGATAACGTATCAGAGCGAGAACATTAATATAAACCTGCACTATTGTCAGTGTGAGCTGCTGTTATAGAGAATTAATCAACAATCAATTCTGACCAATCAGAGCGCAGGATTCAGCAGCGCTGTATATTGTATAAATCAGTTAAATTCGAGATTACTGACACGTTCCGGCTCAGATCTTATCAAATAGTTGAGTTACAGATTCAGGTCGTAGCGCCACTGTTTATTTTGCTCAGGGTATTTACCAAAAAATGTCAGATTTGACAGAAATCTCCTTCCTCTTTTATAACTCGTCCCTGCGTCGGTGATGAGACGAGGAGGCGAGAGGGAGACAGTTCGTCCCCGCGGACAAGATGAACCGTGTTTTGTGAATAAACCAGAGTTATGATTGGCTTAAGCTGCAAATTTCTCCACGTCTCAGGTTACTTCCATGTTTTAAAATAGCGCTGTGTGTTCAGGACAGAGATATGGCAGCGACGGGCGTCCACTCCGTCACACACTCGTCATTCCACAGCTTGAGTTACAGACGGTGAAGAGCAGAGCGCTTAGCCTGCGCTCGTATAAAACTCCTCATATTGTGGATTTATTTTTACAGTAACATCCTCAGAGTGTGCGGCTCGTCCCCCCAACTTTTATTAAACTCACGTCTGGTGTAGAGGTCAGGATGTGTGAGGACGTTTGTCCCCATCGTGTCAAGCACGCGGACTCACCCGGGTGCAGCGTCTCCTCCAGAGGAACTTGGGGGTCAATGCTGTATCTGTTGGATATATTAATATATTTTATTAGAGAATTTATCTTCATGACTTGTGTAGAAGGATATCTTATCCCATGAGGAGAATCTTCACACACACACACACACACACACACACACACACACACACACACACACACACACTAACCCTTGGAAGCTGATACAGTCTTATTATAATAATAAACCTCACGTCTATTTCATTTGTCTCTGTACGTTTGTGTTGAGGACAGACTGTTAATGGAGCTGCTTTATACTGTTATGTTGAGTTCAGCACTCTGATTGGTCAGGAGCTCATGATCTCTCTGTAACAGCAGCTCAGACAGTAGTGACGCTGCGAAGCACAGACAGGGCAGGATATTGGCAAAAAAAAATAGTTGAATATCTTTATGAATGATGGTCCATTACGGTTTGGACATTTTGTATTCTTACATAATGCAAATTACAAATGACACGACTTATTTCAAAGTGTTTTGTTTAGTTTTTTTATTAGAGTGGAATATAGAATGGGAAAAATAGTAACAACTCCATCTATAGCAAATAGTTCAAACAATAGATATTTAGTACCAACGCAATAAATGTCAGCTCAGGCTTTTATCATCATATCCGAGTTCTTTCCCTGTTTACAGACTGACTTCAGATCAGCGCGGCTCCTCACAGCATCAGAAAGTCAAACTTCTTACCTTTAAATAAGTTATACATTTTTAGAGTAATCAAAATGCAGCCAGATTTGTTTGTTTAATCTTAAACACTGACTCTACAGGGCCCTGATTGGACGAGAGTGCTGATATCAGACAGTAACAGCACTGTGCTGTGTAACTCTCTGTATGAGTGGGCGTGTCCCAGGTGTTGTCCA
>JAQMYJ010000012.1:37322162-37332585 GCA_030014305.1 Clarias laeviceps | reverse complement strand
GCAGCCGCGCAAAGCCGCGGCAAGTCACGGGATCCCTTTTCTCAAAACGTGCGTTTTTACTGGCGACATCTGTAGCTTTTTGACAAGTGTGAGATGAGCCTTTGGGTTTCTTCTTGGAACTCTCCAATAGATGCCATTGTTGAATCATGAACACTGACCTTAACTGAGGCGGTTGAGGCCTGCAGTTCTTTAGACGCTGCTCAGGGTTCTTTTATGAGCTGCGTCGTTGTGATCTTGGAGTAGTCGGGAACTGAGAAGGTTCATCCACGTTTTTTTTTCTTTCTTCTATTTGTGAATGATGCTCTCACCTGGAGTCTCACAGTCTTAGAAGTGACTGTGTAACCATTTCCTGACTGATACGTGATTTTGTCGATATGTATTCTGATCTACGTCTGCAAGAAAGAAAGTGATGAGGCAGCATTGTGCGGGGACAGAACAAAGCCAGACTCTGACCACAAGAACAACAACAAGAACAATAATCCTACTACTACTACTACTACTAATAACTAGAGATCACCTACATTGGTGACTCAGTGGCCATCACCGTCCCAAACCCAGATAAAATGCGAGGGTTGCATTAGGAAGTGCATCTGTCGTGAAAAACAAACCACAACAAGCCAATTGCTTTGTTTTTCATCTGTTCTTGAATTTCCTTGCTTTTTTTAAAAAGTTGTTTTTTTTTTTGCATCACTTTGTCAAAGAGGTTCTACAAGTCTGGCAGTAATTAGGACCTCGGCGTGGCAAGTGAAATGTACCAAAGTCTTCAGATTCGGAAGATTTCTTTTCACTTTTATGAATTCGAATTCATCGATCATTTAAGTGAGACAAAAATGCAAAAAAGAAAGAAAATCAGCACAGTAGATACTGTAGGTCGCTAGATATACTGACAGACACTTTTCTTATACAGTCTGACAGTCGACAGGTTATGAGGTGTGTATGAACATATCCAGCGTGTCTCTCCTCCTCTACTGTCCTGTACTGTAGTGTAACACACACACACACACACACACACACTCGCCCTGAGGAGTGAGACACGGCGGTTCATGTCTGACATCAGCGCAGAGATAGAAACGTCCTTCCTGTGTATTTATAGTTTTATCTATAACCTGCTCATATGTGTGTTATAAAGTGTGCGTGTGTCCATGTCCTCGGGAGTGTTAGCCCACGCTGGGAGCGACGGAGCGAGTGAGAGAGAGTCTCGAACAGACTGAAGACGAGTTTCTTCTCCTTTTGCTCTTTTTTCAGTTCACACCGGGGTTCCCCCCCCCCTTCTCTCTCTCTCCCTCTCTCTCTCTCTCTCTCAGTCGCTCGACTCTCATAACAGTCAGCCAGGAGGCGTTTCACACTCGACTGTGAATTTTACGCTCGAGCAGTCTTTCACCCTGCACACACACCTCCCACACACACACACACACACACACATGCAAGGAGGGAGAGGGAACAGATAGGAAGGTGTGGACTGAGAATGGAACTGAGCAATAAAGTAGGAGAGAGAAAGCGAGAAGAAATGGAAAGAGGAAGAAGATTAGGAAAAAAAAAAGACTGAATGAATGAATTTAGGAGGAAAATGAGAGAGAGAGAGAGAGAGAGAGAGAGAGAGAAGGTGAGGCTGAAATTGAGTTGAGACAAAAAGTGAGGGAGAGGGGAGAAAGTCATGGAAAGAAAGAATACAGTCAAAGAGGAAAAAGAGAGGTAGATAGAAAGAAAAGGAAAAACAGTGTAGCGATGTGGTTAAAGAGAGAAAGAAGAAAAGTGGAAGACGGAGAATGAAAGGAAAAATGAGTAGGATTGAGGGAAAAAAATTGCGGGGAAAAAAAAGAACGAGTGAGTCGTGAAAAGAGAAAAATGAGTAAAAGAAAACTGAGAGAAGGCAAAAACAGAAAACATTGAGAACATAAAAGGGAAAGAAAGACAGAGCTGAAAAGGGAAAGAGAAAAAGATAAAAAGAAGAATGAGTGTGAGTGAAGGAGAGAGAAAAAATGAGATGAAAGGAACACATGGAGGATAGAAGAATCAAAGGATGAGAAAGAGAAAGAAAGAGGGAGAATAACAAGATCAAAATGGGAAGAGAGGCATGGAGAGGAAATGAAGAGAGAGAGAGAGAGAGAGAGAGAGAGAGAGAACACGTAGAGTAAACAAGTGGTCTCAGTTTGCATAAGGAAGTAGGTACACTTGGCTTTAGGGGAAATCGTGTGTGAGAAAGAGAGAGAAAGAGAGAGAAAGAAAGAGAGAGAGAGATAGAGAGATAGAGAGAGAGAAAGAGAAAGAGAGAAAGAGAGAGAGACTGCCGCACTGACTCCCTCTCTCGCCCGAGGCTCTCTCCTCTTACTGCGTGTTAACACAGCTGTCCTTTCATGTCAACTCAAGCTTTCATATCCCTTACACACACACACACACACACACACACACACACACACACACACACAAACTCTAGGCCTCTCCTATTAGCATAAAATTAACTTCTTAACTAGCAGGTTAATGGCTCAGAAACGTCCAGCACAGTACTGTGAAGCAGGCAAACACTGTTGCTAGGCAACACGGAAACAGTGACAATGCTAAAGTTATACAGGAAACTAATTCCTGATGCTAACGAGTTGGCTAGCATCCTTATAGCCGTTACGGCTTCTATCTGGTTGAAGTGATGGCACAGCGAGAGAATAAAAACAAGATGGAAATGTCTGGAAGGTTAGCATTTTTCTCGTATATGATACTTAGCACTTAGCTTTGATAATCCTATACCATAAATTATAGTTAGCATCAACTGCTAAAGAAAAGTAATTGAATATAAAGACACAGTGGCAGTAAATCTCGTGCCAGAATTTTCAGAATGTTGACGTTTTACTAAATTCTTCAGGAAACTATTTGTTTTGCTGATCGTACATTGTACATGAAGTTAGTATTGACTGCTAGCCAAAACAACATGTCTAAGGCTTTTATCTGGATAATTTAAAGGCACAATGACAATACAAACATGATAGAAATGTTTGCAACGTTGGCATTTTCCTCAGTTAGGTTACTAAGTTCTTCAGAAAATGCTTAGTTTTATTAATATTTACACTTTAAAAATGGTTAGCATCAATAGCCAAGCCAAACGCCATTATTAAGAGAATTTAAAGACACAGTGGTAATAACTCTGGTACAGAAATGATCAGTGCGTTGACATTTTACTAAATTCTTCAGAAAACACGGTTAACAATTTTATCTGGACAATTTAAAGTGACAATAAACATTAGCATTTTCCTCAGTTATGTAACTTGTTCCTCAGACAAGTCTTAGTTTATCTGATATTACACTATAAATACAGTTAGCATCAATAGCTAATTAAAATGCCAATGTTGTGAGAATTTAAAGGCACAGTGGCAATAAATCTGGTACGGAAATGATAAGAACTTTGACATGTTTTCTAAATTCTAGTCAACATGGAAATAGTGACAATGCAAATGTTATATCTAATTCCTGAAGCTAACAAGTTTAATAGCAAGCTAGTAGCTGTTAAGGCTTTTATCTGGACACTATAAAGGCACAATGCATTTTCCTAGCTTAGTTTCTCAGAAAACATAACTTAGTTTTGCTAATATTACACTGTAATACAGTAGCATCAATAGCTAATCAAATGGTTAAAGAAATTAAATGCACAGTGTCAATAAATCCAGCAAAGAAATATTGAGAATGGTGACATTTTCCTTGGAAGTCTTAATTATTATTATTTTTTTTAAAAAAACACTTTGTTTTGCCAATATATTGCATTGTAATTGAAGTTTGCATTGAATGCTATCCAAAATGCCACTGTTGAGGCTTTTATCCAGACAATTTAAAGGCACAATGATAATAAAAACAGGATAGAAATGTTGGGAATGTTAATATTTTCCTCAGTTATTTTACTTAGTCCTTCAGAAAATACTTTGCTGATATTAAACAATAAATGCAGTCAGCATCAATAGCTTAGCAAAACGTCATGGTTAAGGGAATTTAGAATATTGATGCCGTAGTAAATTCTTTAGAGAACAGTTTTTTTTTGATAATAGTAACATTGTCATCGAAGTTAGCATTGACTACAAACCAAAATGTCATGGTTAAGGGAAGACAGAATCTCAGTCAAGAATGTTAGCATTTTCCTTAGAAATGTTTAGTTATTCCCTCAGAAAACAAGTAGTCTTGCTAATATTACACTAGACAGTTAGCATCAATAGCTAATCAAACCACAAGCAATTTAAAGGCACAGTGGCAATAAGAAACAAGACAGAAATTTCTTAGTGTTTCTTAATTTCTTATGTTACTTAGTTCTTCAGAAAACACCTAGTTTTGTTAATTTTACATTATAAATACAGCTAGCATCAATGTCTAAGCACAGTAGCAATAAATCCGGTACAGAAATGTTGAGGACGTTGACATTTTCCTCAAATGTTTGAGTAAATTCCTTCAGAAAACACTTTGTTTCGCTACTAGTATGTTGTAAATAAAGTTAGCATTGACTGCTAAGCAAAACAATATGGTTAATGCATTTATCTGGACAATTTAAAGGAACACGGACAATAAAACCAAGAATGTTAGCGTTCTCTTCAGTTGTGTTACTAAATGATTCAGAAAACACTCGAATCACGCTGAAACTGCAAGAGTGTGTTTAGCATGTCATGCTAACATTTTTAACATGTTGGCTTGTGTCTGATTCAATAACGCTGCCTGACACTTGTATGACACGGCACTTGGATAACAGTATATTGTGTGTGTATGTGTGTGTGTGTGTGTGTGTCTTGCAGCATGTGACGATGACTGCGCGGGGCTCCTCATCAGAGACATGGATCGGTTGCTAAGATTGATTGGCGGAGCAAATCTGACGCTGCCCCTCCCCCCACCTTATGGCGCTCTCTACCGCGTCGAGAACATGACCGACGAGCTCAAGGTAGGTGTGTGTGTGTGTGTAGATTGTGTCATCTTTCATTTTTTAGCTACGTAAAAGGGGTAGAGCTTAAGCTAAACTCAATCAGCCAATCACAACCTGGATCATGTGATGCTGAGGAAGTGAAAGTAAGGATAGTGATGTCAAACAAAGTTTCTGACTGGTTGTGCAAATATAGCTTATAGGCTCAGCCCTTTGTATTGTTGTAATTGGGAGACATGTGGACTGTGTGTGTGTGTGTGTGTTTGTTACTCTCTTAAACTTTTTAAACACTATTTCTCTCTTTATGTGTTTGTCTCTCTCTGTCCTATTGTTTGTCCCCCCCTTTCTCTATCTGTCTGTCTGCCTTCCTTTGTTTGTTTCTCTCTCTATCTTTATATCTGTCTGTCTCGCTCTTCATTTTTATGTCTCTCTATCTGTCTCTCTCTCTTTTCTCTATCTGTTTGTCTAAATATATCTGCCAACATATCTGTCTCTCTCTCTCTCTCTCTCTCTCTGTAGCACATGCTGTCTCCTCATCGAGCTCCAGAGCGCCTCCTGCAGTTAGCGGACAGTAACCTGGGCAGCTTGGTCACCGAGATGGACGAGTTACTGAGCCGGGTTTGTCCCTTTTCTAGATAAATGACTTTGAGGTGGAACTTTGCCCGAGTTTGCGTTGTGATGTCACAAAATGAGAAACAAAGCAAAACAAGTTGATTGAATTGAAAATTATTGGAGAATGATGCATCAGCTCAAGTTACACGTCAGCACAGACGCTGTGTGTTCGGCTAGATAAAATATATCTGTTCAGCTAGTTAGCGTATAGAGAATCAGCTAGCTAGATATTTTCAAGATGCTACGGCAAATATGAGCTACTGTAGGTCGCCATCTGCTAGCGCTTTTATTTCAGAAGTTAAATATGAAATAAGCTGATGGGCCTGACTGTATTGATAGCGTGCTTTGATCAGCATATATCGTTACGTTTAAATTTCTTAGCTTGTTGAGTAAATATAGCTGGAATAAATTAGCATGCTTAGCACTTAGCGCAACTATTTCACGATCTGCAGGCCACAAAAGTGTCAGCAGACGGAGAACAGACGGATTCCGATGCAGAGCGGAGTCGCAAACGAGCTGAAGATCTCGAGCTGTTCGTTAAGAATACACTCCTTGCTGCTGAAGGTACATGCATGACACACACACACACACACACACACACACACAGGCTCAGTTGTTAAAGAAAGTTAGTCCAGAGAATAGCTTTCATATTTTATACGGTTTTATACAAGAGGCCGCTAAGCTTAATAGTGTTTGCTGTCCTGTAATGTGTGTGTGTGTGTGTGTGTGTGTGTGTGTGTGTGCACATGTGTGCGTGTTGAAACATTTTAACTGGGCTTATTTAAGAGGCTGCTATGGCTAATGAAGGCTACACTGGTGTGTGTTATCGCTTAATTAAAAGCAACCAGGACCAGCGAAGGCGGAGTAATCAAACCAGGATCAAAATTCACGCTCTGAAATGTAATGTGTGTGTGTGTGTGTGTGTGTGTGTGTGTGTGTGTGTGTATGTGTGTGGATATGTGTGTATGTGTGAGAGACAGAGAGAAAGAGGAATACATATGCGTTTCTGTATGAAGACGTATGTGTGGAACAGATGGCGCTGCATTTATAGATTCGCACACACACACACACACACACACACACACATATCCTAACTAGTCGCTCATTTTGGCAAAAACTCGTTGCAGAAGAACATTCACAGACACAGACCTGTCTCACCTCTATCTTTTTTAAAGATATGAATATTGAAAAAAGCTTATAGTAGCTTATAGTTTGGGAGACAGAGAGACTGAGAAACTGGGAAACTGAGAGACAGACTGAGAGACTAGGAGACTGATATACTGTGAGAATGAGTGACAAATTGGGAGACTGAGACTGTGAGACAGAAACTGGGAGACTGAGAGACTGGGGGACTGGGAGACAGTGAGACTGGGAGACTGAGATACTGGGGGACTGGGAGACAGTGAGACTGGGGGACTGAGATACTGGGGGACTGGGAGACAGTGAGACTGGGGGACTGAGATACTGGGGGACTGAAACTCTGTGAGATTAGGAGACTTAGAGACTGGAAGATTATGAGACTGGGAAATTGAAAGACTGAGACAAGGAGAAACTGAGAAACTGGGTGAATATGATACTGAGGGACTGGAAGACTGAGAGACCGAGAGACTGAGAGACTGAGAGACTGATAGACTGGGAGATTGTGAGATTGTGAGACTGAGAGACTGAGAGACTGAGAGACTGGGAGATTGTGAGACTGAGAGACTGAGAGACTGAGAGACTGGGAGATTGTGAGACTGGGAGATTGTGAGACTGAGAGACTGAGAGACTGAGAGACTGAGAGACTGAGAGACTGGGAGAATGTGAGACTGGGAGACTGAGAGACTGGGAGATTGGGAGACTGGGAGACTGGGAGACTGAGAGACTGGGAGATTGTGAGACTGAGAGACTGAGAGATTGTGAGACTGAGAGACTGATAGACTGGGAGACTGATATTCTGGGAGACTGATAGACTGGGAGACTGGGAGACTGAGAGACTGGGAGACTGAGAGACTGGGAGACTGAGAGACTGAGAGACTGGGAGATTTATATATATATATATATATGTGTGTGTGTGTGTGTGTGTGTGTGTGTGTGTGTGTGAAGCTCTGCGTGATAAGGCCCGGGAACTCAATGCCACTTTGGGTCGGAGGGACGACGGTATGGAGAAGAGTGTGAACGAGATGCAGAACGAGATCAAGGCCATGATTGCCGAACTCCGTGCACGCCATCTCACACACCCGCACACACACACCGTGCAGGAGGAACTCAGGTAACACACACACACACACACACACACACACACTGCTGATATTGTGTAGTAGTGTCCTTATTTTTATTTTCAACCTTTGAGCCTAGAAGTGTTTGTCATGTGATGGATGAGTGGAGGGAGTGTGTGTGTGTGTGTGTGTGTGTGTGTGTGTGTGCATGCTCATCATTGTGGTAATCGCTACGTTTCTCTTTTGTGTCTCTGTCGCATTTCGTGCTTCAGCGAGTCGCCACTGGGACGCAGCGAGCTTCTCGTTCTTATGTAAAAATCTTAATGAACTCATTAAACAGCGCTTGAGGGAGAGAGAGAGAGAGAGAGAGAGAGAGAGAGAGAGACTGACTCTTCTAATCATATCACTGTAGTAATGCGTACACTTTATTAACGCCCCAGGTTACCAAGGCAACACGAATAGCGACACCTACTGGTGCAATCAAATCTCGTGTGTAACACATTGTCATCCCAATAACCAATAGATAATGTATGAGTGAGTGCCAATACTTATGCATGCTGATCCTAGTTCTACTGGTATGTAGTAATTCAGATTATTTTAATAAAAAAGTCTATATTGTCTATAAATTTTATTGTATTATTATTATTATTATTATTATTATTATTATTATTATTATTAGTATTACTACTTTTATCTTTTATAAAGTAGTAATACTACTTAAAATATTTTATTAGATTAGATTTGTCCTGATTTTAAAATTTATCCTGGAGAAATATATTACTATTTATTACTGGTTTTGGGGTCTATGTTTTCAGTTCTATTTATTTATTTATTCACTCTTGTTCTTCTGCTTTTTATTATTATTATTATTATTATTATTATTATTATTATTACTATAAAGCAATAATAATTTATGTATTTCTTTTCTTATTTAAAAATTCCTACTTTTGTTTTCTGGATGTTTGTTATTTTTTCTTTAACTTTATTTAAAAATATATTTTTTATATATCTTTGAGCTTTTTTTATTTATTCAGTTTTTCTTTTCTTTTTTTGGTTTGTTTGTTTTTAGTACTTTTAATATATTTAAAAAAAGAAAAAATATATACTATATGATTTATTTTTTGGACTTTCGTTTCAGTTTATTATTTATTTATTTATTTATTTATTTATTTTTGTAAGAATTTATTATTATTATTCATTGTTTATTTTCTCCATAATGTATATTTCATATATATATTTTTTATTTTAATATATTTTATTTATTTATTTGCTTCTTTTTAATTTGTCTTGGATACTGTTAATGTGATAATTGCTAATTGCTTCTCAATTATTTTAATAGACATTTATTTTTTAGATTTTTATAAATTTGACCTTTTGTGCATATGGGTTATACACACTATATTGCCAAATGTGTTCACACCACCATCCAAATAATTGAATTCAGATGTTCCAATAACTTCCATGGTTTACAGGTGTATAAAATCAAGGCCCTATAGTCGTGCAAACGCTTCCGCACACATTTGTGAAAAACGGATCGTTCTCAGGAGCTCAGTGAACCAACATCATATTAAACCCTATGGATTAAGACTTGGATGTTAATCAAGTTCATATGCAGATGAAGGCAGGCGAGCCAATACTTTTGGCGATATAGTTTCTGTATTTATTTGATTTGGAGACTTTTGAAAAAAAAGTGAACTTAGTCTCACACTAGTCTCTCTCACACACACACACACACACACACACACACACACACACACACGTAGTTTTTCCAGAGCAGTATTCATGAGCTGATGATCTGATCAATTGCCAGCTGCAGTTGTGTGTGTGTGACTATGTGTGAGTGCGTGAGTGAGTGCGTGAGTGAGTGAGTGCATGTGTGTGTGTGTGTGTGTGTGTGTGTGTGTGTGTGTGTGTAAATATGTGTTACTGATGCTGAGTGACGGTTAACTGGACGTCTCACCACAGGGCTGCTCAGGATCTCCTGTTGAAGATTCAGCGCAACTTCGCGGCTCCTCACCGCGTATCTGAGGAGCTGCAGCAGGAAGTCGACGCCAAACTGCGACACCACGGCGACAAACTACGCGGCGCTCAGGAGTTGCTGGACCAGGCACAGGGCGATACGGGTCGCGCTCGCACGCTGAACAGTGACAACCTGCGCAGACTGGAGGAGCTGAGGGTATAGACACAACACACACACACACACACACACACACACACATTCACTCTATTGCACTTTTGTTGTTGTTTGTAGCGGCCTAGCCAATCACACACACCTGTTACACTCCTGGTTTCCATGGTTACAGCCACGGATACATTAAAGCAGTTATAAACACTCGTTCTACAACAGTTTAGATTAGAGAATCTAGGCGCGTTATGTACGCATACACACATACACACACATACACACACATACACACACACACACATACACACACATACACACAAATACACACTTTTGTGGTATTGTGATTGTAACACACACACTCTTGCCCTGACAGAGAAAGAGGAATGAGAATAATAAACAGAAGGAGGAGACGGAGGGAATCCTGGAGGATGGAGAGAAGATCCTGAATGATGCCAACGCTCTCTCAGACAACATCAACCGTGGCATAGAGGTCAACACACACACACACACACACACACACACACACACACACACACACACATACAAATACACACACACAGACACACACACACACGCAGGCAGGCAGCACAGCGCCCCCTGTGGTACGGG
>JAQMYJ010000012.1:37294734-37309241 GCA_030014305.1 Clarias laeviceps | reverse complement strand
AGCACACCATTGTTTTTCTTGTGAAATTCCCAATAAGTCTGATGTGTCACATGACCCTCTTCCTATTGAAAAAACAAAAGTTGGATCCAAAAGTTGGAGTCACACTTTTCAGTCTATGATATTCTCACGTTATTAACTTCGCGTTAATATCCATTGTGTAAATAAATCTGTATAATCTGAAGTACAGTAGATGAAGGTTTAAATAGACCATCTGTTACTATGTTACGAGGTGTAACTGTAAGAATCTCTAAGCCTGGTTGATTAGGGGGCATTGGCATAATGGGGCTGGATTTTAAAAAAAAAGACAACAGGAAGTAATAAAAACAGATAGGAAGATAAAAAGGAAGAAACCTGCAAAGAACTGGATCTGGAAGACTGTGTGTGTGTGTTGTGTCAGGTCTGAGGTGACCCTGAGGAGATATGCTGGGTGTATGAAGGACATCGAAGTTTCTCGAACACCTTACAACCTCCTGAGCAGCTCAGACTACACTGGTATCACCAAAGGCTGCAGCATAGAGGTTTCCCTCATCGTATTCTCTTTCTCTTACACAGCCTGTCTATGTTTCTTTCTTCCTGTTTCTCTAACCCATAGCTCTGTCTCTCCCATTCTGCAGAATGTCCACACAGTCAGTTTCTCCAGACCCGGGTTCATGGAGCTAAGCCCGATGGTCTTCGATGTCGGCTCAGAGATTACGCTGTCCTTCAGCACCAAGAACGAAAATGGGATTATCCTATATGGTCGAGGCGGAGTGACCAGCCTGACCCACGTCGCCCAGGACCGCTTCCAGAGCCCAGGACGCAAACGCAGGCAGACCGGAGAGGTGAGGGAGTCCCTGATTTCTGAAGCACTATAAACCGGTTGGGGGAAAGGACCTACACATGGAAAAATCGAACGAACCCGGAAAGATGGAAAAGGAGAGTTAGAGAGATGGGAGAAGGTTGGAAGAGTGATTGAGAGGAGCAGAGAAAAATCTACTTAGAAAGATGGAAAGAGGAAGAGAGACAGGTAGACAGACAGGAATACATGATCAGACGAGTATTGAGAATTATTGATAGGAAGATTGATGGAGAGAAAGAGAAGAAGAGAGATGGAAGGAGGGAGAAGGGGATGATGAGTGTCTGCGGTCCTCAGTTCACCATAACAGTGATGAAGCCAGAGGGTTAGCGGTGTGTCTCACATGCCATAAAGGAGATTGATGACTCACCTGTGTCTGTGTGTGTGAGTGTGTGTGAGTGTGTGTGAGTGTGTGTAATTGCTTCTGGCTGATATAAAACAAAACACACTCTCTCTCAAGACCAGCGGCGCAAGGATCGGTTTAATTAAAATATGACATCCTACGTCTCTTTCTCTAATGCCTCTCTCGCTCCCTCACTCTCTCTCTCTGTTTCTCTCGCTCTATCTCGAGGGCATCACATCAATTACCTGGTGCAGGTCGTAGCTTTAACCTGCTTTTCTTCCCTCCCGTCCCCCCCCTCCCCCTCCCAAACACCGTGCTCCGCTGCCTCCATGCGTCCCTCGCTCGTAAAAATAGATTTATTCTCCACCACATTGATGGATGGGGTCCAATTTGCACTGGCTCCTCGCGGGACAGCGTCCAAGAGCGTCCCCTTTTCAAAAATCATTATGGGCCCTAAATGAAGTGGACGTGGCCAGGGGTTGTATCCTGCTTCCCGTTTTTTTACTTTCTCCCATTTTTTTTCTTCCATGCTTGCTCTCACCACAAGGGCTTTGGAGAGTGAAACCATGCTCGTGCATACGCTGCAGTAATTCTGTATCTATTTAAGAATTGTTTTTGTGTGTGTGTGTGTGTGTGTGTGTGTGTGCATGTGCATGTGTGTGAGCTCAATCCTGTCAGAAGATACATTCTCGACTCTTATAAGTGCTCATATGGTCAGCCGGGTTAGCGCACCATAAATTGATTGTTCCTATTTAGGCTTCCAGAAGGTCATAAAAAGCACAATAGTTACACAAAGTGATGCTGAGACACGCAGGACATGAGCATGAGACACACAGCAAAGTTAAACCATAAACTAGTGCTTTATTCACTTGTTTCAGGACTTGCATTTGTTGTCTTTCCTCTTTCTCCAGCGTCAAGTAGGGGCAGCACCACCAGCCATTACTGCCCCAGCCTCCATTTAGCTCTAAGAGCATAAGAATTTACTTTACATTCTAGAATCATACAGGGGAGTTTGTCTCAATCACTAAAGACGAAACCCATTACTTCTAGTCTGTCTACTCGAGCCCTGTCATCATTTAGGTGCTGGACACAAAATGGTGTATTCTCTACCTTTTGGATAGGTAAGACTTCTCCCAGTGGTGTACAAATGTGATGTTTGATCCTATTCTGATAGAGACAAAGGTGAACAGTTTCTCAAAGTGTAATAAAGACTGATGAAGGACCTGTAGGTGAACTTGTCATAGTCTGGTTGACTCCCTGGTTAACAGCTCTCTTTGTATGTCTATCACCTTTGAGCCCTTGCTGGTTGTATCTCTGAATCTTTCTGTCTGGCTGTCTGGCTGCTTCGTCTGTCTGTCAGGGAGTTTATCTGCTTTAGGTTGACCCTCTGTCTAAATGTCATTCCGGTCTGGAAGGTTGTCTGTCTGTCTAGTTGTTTGCCTGTCTGCCTGCCTGCCTATCTGTCTGTCTGGTTGATTGCATGTGTGTGTGGCTACATGTCTGACTGGTTGTGCTTGTCTGTTTGTCTAACTAGCTGGTTGTATCTCTCTGTGTTGTTGTCTGTGTGTGTGTCTCTCTCTCTCTCTCTGTCTGTCTTTCAGTCTGTCTGGCTGTTTCTCTGTGTCTGTTAGTCAGGCTGTCTGTCTGGCTGCTTGTCTGGCCAATTAGTCATGTCTGTCTAGGGGTGTGTTTTTTTTTTTTTTTTTCGATTTTCTCCCTAATTTAGTTGTTACGAGGACTATCACGTGTTTCCTCCAAAAAACCTGACGCACCGTTGTCAGTCTGTCTAACTGTCTGTCTATAATGACTATTTGCATGGTTATTAATTTTCCTGACTGTGTGATTATTTCTCTTCCTGTCAAACTGTATGTTTGCCTGACTGGCTCTATAACATTTAAGAAGTTCTATATAGACTGTTTAAGTAGAAAGTCTTCTTTACCCTGTCTGTGTGTTTGCAGCCCTATGTGTCAGTGCAGTTGAATAAGGGAGTTCTAGAGGTGCTGGTGTTCAGTGGCAGCAGGAACCCTCGCCGCATCATCAGAAAACCTGATGGAGGGATTTTACATGATGGACTCGAGCACTCACTGCATATCCGCCGGGACCCAGGAGGGTGAGAGAAACTTTCCTTCACCTTGGAGTCACCCTTCTCTCTTTCTATCTCCGAATCATCTACTTGTTACTATCACTTTTTCACCTTGTTTCTCTTTACACCTGCTTTCTGACAACTTGTTGGTTTTCTCTTTATCTCTCTCATGTTTCAATCCTTATTTACTTTTCTTTCTTTTTATTTATTGTTATTCTTACATTTGACCTTCTTTTGTTATTCTTTTGTTCTTTTTACATGTATGTGCGCATTAGCTTATTCTCAGTGCAGTTGGATGAAGAGAAGCGACTAAAGCAGGCATTACCCAGTGATCAGCCAATTGCTATACACAGACTGTTTGTGGGTGGAGTCCCGGCTGACATGGCGGGTGGCCTGCAGAGACCTGGCCTGCCTTTCGAGGGCTGCATCTGGAACCTTTTGATCAACACGATGTACGTCTCTCTCTCTCTCTTTCCCTCTTTCTCTCCCTCTCTCTCACACACACACACACACACCTACAGACTCCATAAAACTACACTTTCATTACTTAGCTATATATTAGTTGTAAGACTCCAGTAGACGAATAAAGAAACAAATGTCAAGAAACTCACTTCTGATAGGATTTTTTTTTGTAAATCAGACCTTGTGCTCCCCCTACTGGACACTTTTTAATCAGCTGACAGATAAAAAGCCCTGAAAACATTTTTTACTGCTGTAATAAACTAATCGAGCTGTGTATCAGGGTCGATAATAACATGCTGTAAATCCGACGGGCTGTGTTAGCTATTACTACACACACACGCACACACTCACAAGTGTGTGCGCGCGCGTGTGGGGCACTTTAAAATGAAACTCTCGTTCAGCCCGTGGCGCTGTTTTGAGGTGCAGTCATATAAATGAATCACCGGGTTTTTCTTTCGCTAATGACGAGTATGAATCTCTGTCAGAAAGCCCTTGACCTCAGTGGCAGAGCGTTAAACGAGTGTGTCCTTGCTCATAACCGTAGCCATTATTCACTACTCGCTCTAGCGTGTGTGTGTGTGTGTGTATGTGCATGTGTGTGCGTTGCGTTGTGTAGCAAAATGCAACCCTAAATCTAGCGCTTTTTTAAATACAAGTTAACAACAAAAACATCAAAAACAAAGAGCCGTGATATTTCAACCCATTTTAAGGAGAATGATCTGCTAATTATTCGCTAGTTCTCATTAACAGGTTTATGCTAATACATGACAATCTGTCGTCACCAATTCTGCAGCTATAATCATCTGATTACTATAAGTTAACTAGCTGTGTGCATGTGATTACCTAGCTAATGAGTAACAAGTCATTTATTTATTTATTTATTTATTTTTTGGTTGCTAGCTAATCATTTGCTAGCTATATGGTCGATTAGCATTTAGCATGTGCGAGTAAAGCACTACACAGACCCTAGCGTAACGTGTATGAATCTGTCTAATATACTTTAAAACAGTCTAAAACAGCATATTAACCAGAGCTGTTAGCTAATTCATATAGCTAGCTAGCTGTATAGCTATGGTTAACATTTAGCAGATCGTGGGTGTCACCCCTCGTGTTGGTACCATGTATGTTAAGTAACAGTTAGATAACATCCTAGCCATGCGAGATAACTGGAGGAAAATGGGTGTTTCCTATTTGCATTCTCATACATATTTAGATCTCCTTGCATTGTTTTTAATTAGAAGAAGTAATAAAAATACTTGTTTTGCATCTAATTCTACAAATCTGTCACTCAAATGCAGACCCATGGACTTCTCCCAGCCGGTGGCTTTCGAAAACGCTGAAATTGGCCGGTGTCCGGATGTAGCCCCACCCCTTCCTCCTCCAGCTCCTGAAGAAGAGGAGGAAGAAGAGGAAGAGGAAGAGGAAGTGATTCCACCCAAATTACCCACTCATACAATGAAACCACCACCTTTCACAGTACGTCCTGTCGAAAGGATTGTGGGTAAAAAAAATAGTGGCCAGTGGATTAGTGAACAGCTGCTGAGAGTAGAAGTGTGTGTGTGTGTGTGTGTGTGTGGACGACTATAAAACTGGAGCACTTTTCCAGGCCATTAGCCTCAAAGATAGGGTGACGACAGGAGTTATATATCGAGACGAAAAGCGAGACAGAAGTGAAGTGAGATGGATGGAGAGAGAAAGAGCTAAAGCTAAGCTTTAGCTCTTTAGCACCCTTTTCTTCCTCTTGACCTGACGCTAACAGCACTGAAGCTAATGCTGATCGTGCTCCTTTTGCTGCTTCATTTAGCAGGTTGATCACCATAAAGAGCACTTCCCCCAATCAACTCCCCATTCAGGACAGCCACGCCCACTCTCATTATATTATTATTTTTCCGAATTAAGCAAGATTCCTCAGCTTGGCAGAGGTCAGATATTATTAAGTGTTTGCTAGAAAAATTTCAATTTAATATATTGTATATCTAGCACTAAAAATTAATCAACTAATATAGAGTATGTCATAGAAATTAATCAGTTTTTGCTTCAAGCGTTATTTGTGTAAAAAAAAATAGCAAAATTAACTAGCAACTATTAACTGATTTTAGGTTTTATTATCTAGCATTAATTAGAAAAATAAATAGCTAGCTTATTTTCTTGTTAGCTACCCAGGTTTGCCTACTATGTATTGCCACTTGGTGAATCATTGGCTAGTGACGATAGCTAGCAAAATTTTGTTAGCCTACTTGATACCTCTTGTCTAGTGATAATTAAAATAATAATTTGCTAAATGTATTTTTTATTTTTTTTGCATTAAGTATCTTTCAGCTCTAGTAGCTTCTGAGCATCTCTTTTTAATTTTTTGCTATACAGTCTTGCCCAAAAAGTTTGAGTTATCCAAAGGCCTCTTTTGTATTTTATACATTATTAAGGACAGATTGTTCAGGTACTATTTATTACTATACAAATGTATAAACAATATCTAGCAATTTTAGGATGTCTTCAGAGCTTAGGATAGTTGACCTACCAATGCTAGGGGTTAATGCTTGGGGCTATGGGTCGGGGTTAGGGGCTGAGTTTTGGGGTTAGTGATAGTGATTTAGGTTGGGGGTTATGGTTATATTAGGTTTTAGTGGTTAGAAGTTAGAGTGTGATTTCGGGGTACTGGTTGGAGGCTACAGCTAGTGGTCAGGGGGTAGCATTCGTGTTAAGGGTTAGGGTTAGTAGTTGTTATTAGTTTAGTTGTTAGGGTTAAGGGGTACAGTTAGGAATATTGGTTAGGGTTTTGGTTTAGGTTTTGATATTGGGATAACGGGTTAGGGTTAGCTATAGCATTAATGTTAGAGGGTATTGGAGCTTCTTACCAAACACAGTGCAACATTGTTTGATAGCTGTATATGGAATCAGATTAGTTACTTAATATAAGATATCTCACTGTACGTGAGGTAACACTAGCTAATGAGTTAACTGACTAACACGCCAACTGCTGCAGTGCGGTTTTAAATACTTAGCTAACTTACCTCACATTGTTATACTGTGTAATACACTGTATAATTTAGAAGTGAAAAACATGCTAATAGAGATATATAATAGTCACTTAATGTCACAGAGTTCACTTCAGGTCACCTACACAGGACAGGCCACGGATTATATTAATTATCCAAAATGGCCGCTTCAGACTTTACTACTCGCTACGATTCTATGTTTGGTTCCTCCTACTGCAAACTATTTAAAAATAGCTACTATTTATGAGAAAGTGTGTTTTATTGTCTGAAAGTGCGAGAGAGGATTAATCACTGATAAAGCGTAAATAAATCCACTCAGACGTTTGAATCTGACTGTATAGCAAACTGCTTCCTGCAGTTTCACCCTTTCACCCTACTGCTCCTAGGCCACGCCTCCTGCTGACGTCATCACCGTTCCTGCTGTGCCTGTAGATGTGCCTCACACTGTGGTACTGCTACGCTAACACACACATATGCTTTTTTACATGCACAACACAACAAAGAGCAAATGATTACATCAGAACTATTTATCCTCTTGACACCCGAATGTCCTCATATGAAGACATGACATTTTCTCCCAACTTCATTGTCTATATATATATACACTCGGACTCTCAGGAGGTTAAAAGTGTTAATAGATATAAAAAGCAATTACACTCAGGAGTAAACCTCCTTCAGCAACTCAGCTGTCGTGTTAAACAGAGGAAGACTGAGATCAGTTGTACCCTTCCGCCATCTAGAGGCAAAATGCAGCACAGCACCAACTGCATGCAGCGTATGTGTTACAGACACACATCACACTGAAGCGCAGTTTATCATTTGATTGATGTTCTGTTTGTCCAATCACGTAAGGCGTCCTGTGCAGTGGAGGCGGAGCCTGAAGTGCTGGAATTAGCTAAGCAGTTTGGTCTCTCGAGGAACAGCCACATGGTGTTCGAGTTTGATGACAGGAAGGTGAAGAACAGGTAAACACTCATCATCATCATCATCATCATGAAAGTTCAGTCTGGCTTGTTCATTAAGGAGAACCGTAAATTTTCCAGAACACACATGACTTCTCTTGCATGTGGATTAAAGATGTAGTTCCAACATGATATAAGGCAACATGATCATATAATTCGTAAATCCGTTTGTGTGTGTGTGTGTGTGTTTAAGCCTGATCATTGAGTTCGATCTGAGAACGGAGGCAGATTCCGGCTTGGTGTTTTACATGGCCAGAATAAACCATGCCGACTTCGCGACAGTTCAAGTGAAGGAAGGAATGGCTCACCTGAGCTACGACCTCGGCAGCGGGAACACGTCTGTCAGCGTCCCACGCATCATCAACGACGGACACTGGCACAAGGTTCAGACTATTCTTGGCCTTAATTTTGCAGGTTTTAAGATTTACGGTATTAATAATAGCTGATTAATGAGATATGGATATTATTGTGTGTGTTTGTGTGTTTAGATTAAAGTGCGCAGGGATAAACAGAGAGGCATTTTGACAGTAGACGGCCGTTACATTAAACACACCATGAGCCCGAAGAAAGCCGACATCCTGGATGTTGTGGGGAATCTGTACGTGGGAGGACTTCCTCTAAACTACACCACCAAGCGCATAGGACCGGTACCACACCCCCCACCCCCCCCCCCACACACACGCAAACACCAGTTGAAAATTGTGATAAATTGCTGTGTGCGTGTGTGTAGGTGGTGTACAGCATTAACGGCTGCATCAGAAACTTCCGGATGACGAACGGGCCACAGGACCTGGAAAGTCCCAACTCCAGCTACCGCGTGGGCACGTGTTTCACCAAAACACAGAGCGGCTCATACTTCAGCGGCACGGGATACGCTAAAGCGGGTGAGCTCGGGCTGTGTCCCAAATCACACACTGCACTACTCAAGAATTGCACCTGACGTCGTAAAGACAAGGCTCTGTCTCAAACCACAATTCTATTTTAACAGTGAGCACCTACAGAGTCGGAAACGACGTGACGGTGGAGCTGGAGTTCCGCACCAGCAGCAGCAGCGGAGTCCTGCTCGGAGTCAGCGGCCAGATAATGGACGGACTCGGCATCGAACTCGTCAACGGCAAGGTGTGTGTGTGTGTGTGTGAGGGAGATGAAGGAATAGAAGGTGGTATAAAGGAGGCAATGGAAGAAAGAGAGATTAAGTAATATGTGGTGTTTATGGAGGAAGAATATAAAAAAAAAAGTGTTACAGGGAGAACTAAAGAAAAAAAGAAAGCAAAGAAAGAAAAAATAATGAGGAACGGAAGATTGAAAGAGAGAGATTGGGAAGTGGATGAGAAAGAATAGAAAAGTGTCAAAGAAAGATGGATAAGAGAGAACAAATGAGAGCTGGATTGAGAGAGAAATGAGAGAAACCAGTACATACATGTTAAAAAAGAGGGATGAGAGACAGTGTAATAAAAGTGTGAAAGGGGTGAATTTAAAGATAGAGGGAGGAAAAATTATTAGTAATAAAGAAGGGATGAAAAAGTTAAAATAATGAAAAGAGAAAAAGGAATAAATTGTGTAATTTCTCTATCTGTCTCTCTCTATATTTGTCTCTCCAGCTCCTTTTCCACACTGATAACGGAGTGGGGCGTGTCACGGCCATGGCCCAAGGGGCGGAGCTTTGTGATGGACAGTGGCATTCTGTCACCGCCCACAAACTGAAGCACCGCCTCGAGCTGATTGTGGATGGCAGAAAATCTGAAGCAGTCAGTCCGGACGCTAGCTCCGCCTCCGCCGACACCAACGACCCTGTCTACGTGGGCGGGTATCCTGGTGCGTCAATCAACCCGTTGCTATGGTGATAGAATGATAATACTGAGTGGGAAAAGCTTTGGGTTGACGGTGTCAGTTGCACCCAATCGGATAATACAACACTTGTTGGCGTTGTTGCCATGGAAACCAACAGAAATGTGTAATTGACGATCGCTGGGTTTATTTGGAACTTTATTTATAGTTATTCATTCACATTATTTGTTCCTGAAGTGACTTTCATGCTGGTGCTAGTTGTCATTTTTTAAAATTGATTTCTCTTTGTGTGTGTGTGTGTGTGTGTTACAGATGGCCTGAAGCAGTTTGGTCTGACCATCAGCACTCCCTTTAAAGGCTGCATGAGAAACATAAAGCTGATTAAGGCAGGAAAAGTTCTGGAGGTTCAGCTCAACAAAGCGCTGGAGATCAAAGGGGTCCAGCCTCTCACTTGTCCTGCTGCATAGACACACACACACACACACACACACTGCTTTTATCTAACCACTTCTTTTCAGAAAGTGATTCAGCTCTGTTCCTATAGACACAGCTTTGTTACTTTACTTGTGCATCATTTCATGGGATTTGTACCTGATCATAAATAAAACTTACTGTTTGTGCTTTCACTTTTCATGTCATTTATTGACCTTTAAACAGGACTATACTTTTGTGTTTTATTGGATATTAGTTGATTTCGTTCTAACCAACATCCAACCATTTTTTTTTTACTTATGTTTTAAACTGCTGAAAATCTTGTTCAGTTTCTAATGAACCATGTATTTATTAATTTATCTATTTTGTCAGATGAAATACAGCTTAAATGAACAAAAAGTACAAACACTAGCTCCACCTCTACGTCTGACTCATGTCGTGTAACTCACTACAAATATGTCGGATAGTATGTCTGGGTTTGTACTGTATAGTCCATTAGAGATCAATAATTTTTACTTTACAAGAATTCTTTTACCTTATCATTAGTGGTGCACACTGACTAATCCCTCACCATCAAATGTTAATGTGGCAGTGAGTGTGTAAAATTTCGCTTTTATTTTTTTTATGATTAGGTTAATATTTTGTCCTAGCAGGCGCTGATTGTCTCATTGTTGAATGAGTTCCAATAAGTTGAAATAAATCACATTTCTCCTCACAACGACTAAAATGAACTAACATCACTACAAAAGTGTCCTGAATATGTCTGCGTGTTTTAAATTTCAATATTTTGTCTTAAGCAGCTAATTGAAACACCGCTAATTATCTCGTGAGTGGCCCCCAGTGCCCCTGCTGGGTGAAACGAAAATCTGAGCTGTTGAATGCAATTTCAACAACATGGAAGACTTTTACTGCTGTACTGACTGCATGATATCTAACGACATTAATATCGAAATTTATAGCAGAGTAAAAGTTAAGCTTGTTGCTATAACTACGATTGACTGACTAGTCATTCGTTTTCATACTGTATCAGTCGTGTGTACTTAAATCTGATGGATCTGCTAAAAACGGCAGACAATTTTATTGACAAAGTCGGCAACATTTATGCATTAGAAAATGCAAAGGATGTCATTTGTTTCTTGTTTCTGAAATCTGTTTATTTATTAATTACACAACTCATCCTCTTGCCATATGCCTGATTTTGTTTTAGTAAAGGACACCAAAGATCCCCAGGAGATGAGATTGTATGTTACTTTGACTTTTCCAGGTCCTCCATGGACCTACTCTCTCATCTTCTTGAGACAAGGTTGTCCCTTTAGTGGGTTTTTCTTTGTTTTCTTTAGTCTTTGTTTTCTTTTAATAAGCTTTTTTTTTTCCGTTCTCTGGTTTCTTCTCATTTTTCTTTTATTCTTATCACATTGCACGCTCTCTTTTTGATGCAGACCTTTCTTTGTCTTTGCCTTGAGCTTGTTTTTGTCTTTGCCTTGGTCTTGCACTTGAACTTGGCCCTATCACTGGAGCAACATGCTTTCATACCTACTGTAGCTAAGTACAGCCAGGTGTGGAGCGTCTCTCCTGACTGCCCCCATGGCATCACCTAGGAACCGTGCGTGGGGGGTCACCATGGATCCGTCTGCGTCATCCGCACTTGGTGTCTGCTTGTGTATCTATATTCTGGTATCATATCCCTTCCTGCAACCTCTGTCTTGATGTTACAGTAATTGTAAATGCTTTTTAAATGTTTTAAAATATAGCAACTGATCATTCCACCTAACCAACAGTCAGGTTTAACTTGTCTATATGATCACTGTATTTTGTCTGCATTTACCTAGAATTTATTTTTATGGAATTTATGTTGAAGAAAAATCCAACAAAAATAAAACAACCCTCAATAAAAGATAAAAATCAAAGATTGTGATCATGTGCAGACTGATAGAGTTGAAGTTAACTTGTATAGAACATGTATATGGCATTTAAACAGTATCATTAATAGAGAACATGAGTACAGCTGGCATGAGGCATTAAAGGCCTGCTGGTCTATTAATGCTTATAACTTTCATGGTTGAGGTGCAGCCATGACCTGATGTTTTTGAGTTTTAACCCTCTGGACACTGGGGCAATAAAAGCAGACTTAGGGATTTACTGAGAAAGCAAAATCCGTAGAAATTATCTAGTTTGTTTTAAAATTTGACATACTTGTTTCAAGAAACATTTGCAGGCATATTGTGGATATGAAAATAGGGTCCCTCCGTGTTCCTGTTTGCAGCCTAACAAACCATATAACAGTATTTTACTTATATTTTCCACATAGTTAGTTCAACTATAGTTGTTGTTAGCATTGAAGGCATGGTTATTATACTTTCTTTTATCTGCACCAATTTTGGAATTTAACAATCTATTTACGTTCCAGTTTTCAAGCATCTTAAAGTTATCTACACTTGCATCAAACAGTCTTACAGATTGGTTATGTTCAATAACTGGTGTGAACACATATTACTTGACACTGTGGACAATTGTAATACAAATCTAAAAATCATTTATCATTTTTTTTGGATTGAAACACAAAACATCAAATATTATAACCTAAGATACAATAATTTTTAAAATCTTTCTCATTCTCACCTGTTTCTCAGCTCTTTCTGCTGCCTCTGTGACGGTGTTGTGAACTTCCATTGTACACAAATAACAGATGCAGGTTTGATCAGTGTGGCAGTAGATCTTCAGAGCTCCATTATGTTTAGAGCAGATCTTCTCTTGGAGATTTTTTTGATGCATCAACTAATGTATGTTTTTTTTTTAAAAGCAGGATGTTCAAAATAAGCTTTCAGATGAATTTCACAGTAACAAACCAGACACATCAGACTGTGTACTTTAAAGCTTTATGTTTTTTCTCAGTGCAGAAATCACACTTCACATCTTCAGGTCCAGGGGAAAAGAGAGCAGGAGAAGCAGCTTGGACTTCAGTCTTCTTCTTCATTTTCTCCACCACTTCAGCCAGCATGTTGTTTCTGCGTAGAACAGGCCTTGGAGTGAAAGTGTCTCTGCACTGAGGACAGCTGATCCTCCTGATCCCAGTAGCCATTAATACACACCTTACAGAAGCTGAGACCACAGAGATAGCCACCGGATCCTTCAGGTGATCCAGACACACTGATCTTGCTTTACTAAAATACCTCCCTCAGTCATTTTGATGAAATCACAAATTCAGACTGAGTGATAGCGAGAGAGAGAGAGCAAGAGAGAGCGAGAGAGAACTGAACTCAACTAAAGTTAGTTTTTTTAACTTAATGATCTGTAATATCTGTTTAACACACCAGCAATGTCTTTTTATTTATTTTTTATTTTTTTGGATTTTTTCCAGATTTTCTCCCTACTTTAGTCGTGGCCAATTCCTCCCCGTCACTAGGGATAATTATTCAATGCTGGACAAAAACAGTAAAAAACATGATGATTATTATTATAAAAAGCCCGAAGCTGTTCATATAAGAATATTTACTTATATATATATATATACTCTGTATATATATTTGTTCATTCATGTCTTTTGACGGTGCTCAATGTCGACCGATTTTTACGTTTTAAATAAGATATGTTGGCATATTCATGAACCAGGACATTCGTATAGTTAAGACTTTCAGATAGCCTACTATCAGGAAATGAAATTTATTTCAAGACCATTTAAACCGAGGCATTGCCATGTCCTTCATTGTTTTGTCCCTGTTAAGACATTACAAAAACTATATAAGAAACAATATTGTTTTAGGCTAACTAATTATACACAATTCTCCGTTGTACTTGGTCTGGCTTTTAGATAAAGTCCTTCCATGCGCCATCTGGCAGATATTCAGTGAAGCACAACAAATTTATTTAAATTCCCGAATGTTGCTTGTGGGATTTCGCGGCACGGCGTGCGCTGAATTGCGGCATTTCGCCGAAAAAAACACGCATTGTTAATGGCGCTATCCACTCCTTCTGCTAATGTGAGCTTCTAGACCTCCCATAATTGCCTATAGAGCAGTGATTAATGTGAGAGCACCGTGTGCCTCCCATCCCACCCTGCTGAGAGAGCTCGGCCAATTAGCTCTCTCTAGGCCCCCAGCTGCGAAAGGCTACAGGATCAGCTGGCTAACTAAAAATTTTAATCATAAATTTTTAAGGAGCTGCTTTTACACTTGCATTAGAATCTTGATTCATGTATTGAAACCAATTCAGCCACATTGATAACGTTTTATAGAAACTGTTGCCATTTTTAAACCAATAAAAAAAAAAATTCTAAAGCTTAAAACATTTATCTATGAGTAATCTTACTGAAATCAACTTACAGTTTTATGTTTTACCCCTCTTTAATTGTCTTTGAGTAAAATTACTTGAGGTCTTATATATGCATCTATATTGTGTGCTAGTAAGAGAGCTGTTTAAACAAGAATCGTCTTGGGTTACTTTGCTGTAACCCTGTTCCCTGAAAAAGCGGAAACGAGATGCTGTGTGAAAACGCTATGGGAACGAGAATACCAACGCCGCCGCACTGCAATACCCCCAAGGATGTGTAGCGTGTGCGCACAAAGGCCAAGGAGGTCTCAGAGCTAGCTCTGGGAGGCTGACTCGAGGA
>JAQMYJ010000012.1:37183754-37194721 GCA_030014305.1 Clarias laeviceps | reverse complement strand
GTCAATGTATCTAATGACACCAAATTATAAACAAAGAAACAATACACACATTACCATTTTAATTAAACATTTATTTGTCAAATTTAATAAGACATGAAGTCTAAACTGGTTTATTTTGCAAATGACATGTAACAAGATTATAAACAATGAGCAGAATTGATCTTATTAGTAAACAGTCTCACAAACAATACATCTGCCACAAACATTATACAGTTAATATGTGGAAAGTAGACTTTTGTAATAGAATCTAATAAATCACACATTTGACATCTGAAACACTGCACACCTTCACACTTCAGTTTCATGCAAATTGTGGGATCCAAACAAATGTGTGTACAGACCTTCTCAGGTCTTAAAGAAGCAATGACAGTCTAAATGAAGACACGACACTGAATATCATTGATCAACAGGACCAGACTTCACTCCATAATGATCGAAATTCCTTTTGATGATGCGACAAATGTGCAGAGCCGACACTGCCATCCCATAAGCTGGCATCTAAAAAAGGAATTATATTATACAAGTAAGTACAAGTGTGACTGTTACTATATACATCATCATACTGATCTACGAGTGGTGTTCAAGTCAAAGCGGGACTTGTGATGAAAATTCTCTGAAACAAAGACGTAAAACTGATTTAAATTTACAGAGTCCATTGCTGGTAAAATTCCGGTGAATATTCCAGTGGAATGCTTTTACACAAATCGAACTGCTTTGATCACCAAAGGCTTTTTGCTCTTGCAGAACAATGTACAACCTCATATATAGAGAAATAAAGGGAGCTTTTACTCTAAGTTATTCTGCACAATCAAAGGTCCCACTTTGACTTGAATGTCCCTTGTACATGTCTTTGTCCCTTGTATAAAAATTATACTCAACTTTATTTACGCATTACTATCAACTATATATATATATATATATATATATATATATATATATATTTTACTTTAGTTAATGGAAAATCTAGTATATTCTAGTGGAAAACTTGTATATTCTAGATTCATTATAGGAAAAGTGAAATATTTTAAATATTAAGGAAGAAATAAGAGGTGAGCTGCTCATTCTGTTTATTATAATATGTCCTTAATTGCATTGTAATATTTTCATAACTTGAACTATAGCCAAAATTTGTGTATGTAGACGTATTAGGTTTTTTTTTATTGAAAACGCAACATTTTAATTTATTTCTGATCAAAAGAACGAAATGAACGAAATCACGAGATTCAAAGAACCGAGTCACTAAAATGATTCGAACTTCCCATCACTAGTGAACCGTTACAAATGCATTAATTATTTAAAAATGCTAGTTTTATATCCTCGCCACAGTGGTGGTTGGCTGCGCAAAATCACAGCTTTTGGCGGGAGAAATTCAAATATTGCGGCACAACCGTGGCCGGTTACACCGAGAAACCCGAAGGAAACCCGGACACGCACGCGCTGCTGCTCGGTGTTAAATCTCTCCTTTTACACCAGATTTTAAGTGTCTGTATTAACCGCGCTTTAGCTGAGCAGTTTGGTGGTTGGAACAAACAAGTAAAATCACAATGAACACCAGGACTGGCCTGTTGCTAGCTATCGTTAGCTATGGAGCTCGGCTGTGACAGGATTCAGAAAAGTAACTTACACACTATAAAGTTGTGTTTGCAGGCAGACAGAGTCATTATTTCAGTAACATGTGTTCGCTGTTTACTCACCAGGATTTGTAAGGAATGTTCCAGGTGCTTCATGTTCATTCTCACATCCTCACAGCCTTCTTGTCTCTGATGTTATAACATCAGCACTTGCACAGGGCAATTTACTCAATTATTTAAGTTTTTGTTGTTAAACATAAAGAATATTGAGTGGGAATGAGTGATAATTGTAGTTCAAATATATTAAGTGCATGTTAAAAATATAATTCAGTTAGTCAAATGCTAATTTCTATTTGTGAAATAAAATTTTATTATAGTGTAAATTTAAGACAAAATTAATAGTTGTTTTTTTAGGCATTTATTTTGATTTACTCAAACAATCATATATGTGATTTTTAGAGATTTTATTAAGTTAACATAACCTGTTTATTACACTGAAATTTACGAGGCGCAGAATTATTTTTTAGAGTGTATGACAACTTAGTCTTTTCATTTAGTTTGAAGTTCTTATGCAGCACATATGCTTGAAAAATTGGATCTTTGAGCAGTTACAAAAATGTATTTGAATTTCATCCTGATTGTGCATATTAGTGTTATATTATTATTTCTCCTCACTTGGAGAAAAAAGTGACAGAACATTATTCCCGTGCAGTCCTGAAAGCTCTACTACTGTACTTTGCTCTTACCCAGTGTATGAATTACTTGTCACCAAACAAAAAAAAATGTGCAAACGTAACTTAAAGAATATGTGCCTTTATGTACATTATTTATGCTTTATGTGTTTAATTTACAAGTTATGCATGTTTAAACAGGAGTTGTTGTATAACAGTATCAGCTTTTGTTTCAATAAATATTCAATATTTAATGTTCACTGTGTAAAATTTATACAGCAGCCACGACAGGTATCCAGGGTGCTTAATGCACAGAGGAAGTGATGTCTGCACTGGTGACATTGCAGGTTGATCAGAATGGTGGGATTTTGTTGAGGAAAGTTCCCTTAACGGACATTCCTGCACACTGAGCAGGGAGCAAGGAGCACCCTGTGAAGTATACTTTGAAGTGGAATGCAGCTTCAGTCATTGGTGTTACTGAAACACAAAAATAGGCTTATTTTGAAATACATTTAATCTATTTAGAAATGTCCTAATTTGTTGTAATAGTTGTAATTACACATGAATTTACAATATGTTTAAACTCTACTTTTTGTGGATTCTTGAAGTTTAAAGGTTTTACAGGTTTAAGGGGATGAGTTATTGCTATTGCAGAAGCTGTAGGTAATGACCCAAATTCCACCTTTTCTCTAGAATGACCCTGTAAAATTATTTAGGCAGCAATATTACCCATTTCACACAGTATCATTTATGCCATCCACATTGACTGTATAAACTGATCATCCATATCCTCCATATTCACCTTTTACACACTGATTACGATTCACTAAACACTGCAGTTGCTTTGCTTTTTCTCATACTGCACTGCTCATTTATTATACATCATTGAGCTACGCATGAATTAGTGCTGTCTCTGCACTACTTTACTAGGTGCACTCAAGTCAAACCGGGACTTGTTGTGTAAAGGGCAAAAGAAGAGATCACCACACATTCTGTTAGTCATGCTGATAAGTGACATCTCCTATTACGCCATGGTGGTGCTAAAGTGTCAGTGTAAAATGGTGTGCAAGCATGTTAGGGCAAGCATTGAAAGCATGTTGTGATGAAATTTTTGTGAACAAAGGTGTAAAATCAAATGACATTTACAGCAGACTTCAAAGTGGGATAGTCGTCGAGGATTTGATTCCCACCTTGATTCTTTGTTGAGGGAGTTTGGATGTTCTCCCCATGCTTGGCGGGTTTCCTCTTGATTCTCCGAGTCCAAAAAGCTAATTGACATTTCCAAATTGCTTATAGTGATTGAATGAATATGTGACTCTGTGTACTTGTGATGTGTTTGGCAACCCGTCCAGAGTATACCCCGCCTAATGCCCAGAGTTCCCTGTATATGATAAGCATAATAGTGAGAAAAAAAGAGCAAGACCGAAGCTGTTAGCCAGGATAAAGCATTTGAATGGCGAAAATGTTTTAAAGAAGACCATATGTCCAGAAATGACGATTGCAAAAACTTTCTACCTTGATAGCATCCATGCACTAGTGAAACACTGGGATAAGTGCATTCATGTAGCAGGGGATTATATAGGGAACTAAAAGGAGCTTGAAGATCCATCTGTTATTCTGTACAATCAAAATTCCCACTTTGCCTTGAACACAGCTTGTAAATATTGTTACAATAATTTTGAGCATGACTCATGATATACAGAAGAAAACAAAATCAGAAGCTGGAGGAGGGAACATTCTAATTCTAATTTTGTTTCTGATTGGCTGATTAGCAGCTGGAGGCTAAATATTCAGCTGGATATTCTAAATATCACTTTCTGATTCGCGTATTTCAAAATTTTAATACAAATTAAGTTTTAATTCTTATTGTTGTTGCTGTAAACAAAGCTTCATTTATTAATACTGCCAAGTTTGTCCATCGCAAATCTCAGGCGAGTCTCAGGTACCGTTAACATTACTTCACCATGTCACTGCTGAGAAGCTGCAGGAATTAATTTACATCTAAGGATGAAGGAGTCGGATGGACAGGGAGGGTTAGCGAGCTCTTTAAGAGCATGAGCATTAAGAATTTCGAGAGCGAGTCAGTGGGTGTTCTGTACTATTTTAAATGAACAGCTGTTTTTACTCTTTAAAAATGTAAACTTTCAAAAACATTGTGTATTAATATTTTTAAATGACTCATTCCATTCAGTAAATTAATGTCAATACACTTCAGTCAAAAAAATGTATATTCATGTAAATATTCTCACATATATAATACAGTGTACAGTTTACTCTGACTGCCACATCTTATTCTAATTCCATGGAGATCATCAATATTTTTGAAAACTTCTATGTATATGTAGCTTAATTACTTTGTTAATCTGATTCTTGGGCAACAGAGACAATGATTAACTTTTTTTGTTTAATCAGATATGTTAATGTGTTCTTTTCTTCTCTCTTCCAATGCACCCTAATGCACCAAGGATCCAGTTGTTTACTGCCTGTTTGGAAGAGGATCTTTCTTTCTTGGACACACTGGACTGGTCATTTTGCCATTTTGATATGTTTTAGATTTTACTTACTTGCACTAACGCATTAGGATTATGAACTAAAAGGTAAAGTTATTTGTACACATACATTATAAGGACTATAGATAAAAAAAAAAAAAAAGAACGACATTGTCAAACCAAGTACCTGAAGATGCGAATGCTAACCGCTAAGTCCCCGTGCTGCCTTAGAGAAGATCAGAATATTGCAATCATTCTTTAATGTTTCTACAGTGTAAAAAATTTACAGAAAATAACTTTAAAAACTACATACAAATCAAAGGACGACATTGTACATTATTTGTAATAAAGTTTCCAATGCAACTTTAATTGGAACATTTGGAAACTTATTTGAAATTGTTCATTTGTTCATATGATTTTAGGCAAGGATATTTCACAGCAATGTTAAAGTTTGTGAGAGAGAATGTTCCACTGTTATACCACAATAGTCTAAATATTTAATTTTTCTTTTTCATTTTAGAATTTTAATGTAATGCTTTAAAACTGAACTTAATTTTATTATATTTTGTGTCATACTTGTACTATGCTGTGTCAAAGTTCTTCTGGCTATTTTACAAATATTATAATCAAGATTTGTGTTAACACTTCATTGAACATGTGAGTACATAAAAATTTATTTTTAAAAAAGTGTAGCCTTGCACCTCCAGGGTCAGGGTTTGATTCCCGATCAGGCTCAATCCCCGTCTCTGTGTGCATGGAGTTTGCATGTTCTCCCCATGCTTGGTGGGTTTCCTCCGTCTACTCCGGTTTTCTCCCACAATTCAAAGATATGCAGATTAGGCTAATTGGCATTCCCAAATTTGCATTAGTGTGTGAATGTATGTGTTTGTGCCCTGTGATGGATTGGCACCCTGTCCAGAGTGTCCCCCGGCTCATGCCCTAAGCGTCGAGGGATAGGCTCCAGGCCCCCGCGACCATGAATACAAGATAAAGCGGTATAGAAGGTGAGTGAAATAACAGGATTTTGTTTTTGTGTTGTTGCTTTATTTGATGTTAAATTGATGGGAAATAACCTGCTAAATGTCTAATGTTGTTTCTTTATTGAAACTTCTAGTGCTGTTAGTTTAATGACGATGTTTAATCGCATAAATTTCGGAAAAATCTGTAAAATAACGGTTTCTCTGTAAAAGATTAAATAACAATTTCAGTAAATTAAATTTTTTTTGCACATAATATGAATTAGAGTATTTTACCTCAATTTTACGTTTTTTGTTTAGCAGCCATTGCTGCCACTCATTTTACCATTTTTTTATGATTTGTTTTTCTTTTTATTTTATTCTAAATAATTAAATGAATATTGTCTGAAAGCTTGACGAAATGGTGCCGGACACTAATCTTTAGTAGGCATTTTAATAATGAATGTAAAACTGATAAATATTAATAATATACTCAGTTACAGGAGAACAAAGAAAGCTTTGGAATATTAGAGAGCAGAAAAAGGCTAAGCACAATTTGCCAAAATGGCTGCTTATACATCATATAATTTGTAGAACATAAGAAAAAATATCAGAATATTATAAGAGGGAGTAATTTAATGGCAGTAGAGCCTCTTAACACGCAGAATATCATTCTTGCTCATCTCTTTGGCAAGTCCAATGGAAACGTCATTGCGTGGTATAGGGACGATGGTCGGCTTGCCGTTCTTCGAGAAAGCATCTCTGGACAAACACAGTGCATGAGCTATTAATACTATGGCCGGCGAGATAATTGTGTATAAAACAAAAGCAGAAAGACTTTACCTTGCATAGTGCATGACAGAATTGTAATCATATGATGTATTCAAATTGTTGGTGTCGTATTTCTGAAAATTCTCTTCTGCATCTGTAAATATATTAATCACATACTTAAAGCGTGTTCCCTTCTTTCACCATCAGAACAAGAGACTGTACCATTACATTAACCACAATGCATTCTTTTTTCTTTTTCTACCTCTAGAATACACATTTAGAAATTTGGATTTATTTGATTAGCATTTTTAAAAAATGCTTTTGCTAGATTATTCGCTTATAATGCAACCTAAAGCAGGACCTTAAGGAAGAGAACATTATTAATACATGGAAACTGCTCTAAAGGAAACACTTTAAGGTCTTGACAACATTTTATATGGTGAATATTTCTTATGAATAAAGTACTAAATAACAAACTCAACCTTTTTTACCCTTAGTTTAAATCCAGTGTAATGTTCAGTGTCACAGTCAGGTACGTAATAAAATTGAACTGATTTTATTGACGACACACAAGAAAGTATGAATGTCTGCTCAACTTACTAGGTTCAATGTTTTCATAGAGGATTTTGACGTGCTTGTCACGGTCACTACGAGAGTGTTCATGTTGAAAACCAAGAGCATGAAGAAGCTCATGTTGGACGATTCCAAAGTAAACACACTTGTTGCTGTTTAGAGACAGCATCTGCTCTCCCCCTTGGCGTCCCACGTGAGAGTAGCACCTGTACAGTAGTGATAAATCTCTCAACTCAGAGCATTTCCTCACAGAAATGTTTTATAATGTCATTTAATAAAAAATAAAATAAAAAAAAAACATCTGTCATTATAAACACTGTTGACATACCCCCTGTCTGGCACTATATGAATAAAGTCTTTTTCATTAGTGTGAGGTACGAATTGGATGCAGGTCAGGTTTGTGAAGGACTCTAGACCACTTTCAATAACACGTTTTTCTAAGCCTTCTGCAAAACAGATCAAGGAGAAGATATTTAATGGTAATTAGTAAAATCATCATGCATGTTACTTTGAAATCAAATAAGAGGTGATACTTACTGTAGCGCCAGGAAAGGATATAGGGCACATAAACCTTCCCATTGCTTCTCCTTGGCCACTTGCATTTCCTAGATGTACACCGATCTGCATTCTGGAGACCGATGTTCACAGCTATGTCTCCATCCACAATGGTGAAGCCTCTGTTTGACTTCCCTGTTCAGTAAAACACAAACCTGTCTACTTGATATCACAGCTTGCTAAAATATATTAAGGTGAAAGAATAAAAGCCAGGAAATGTAAATTAAAAAAAAAGGGGTCAGTATGTGCATGTGTAAAACTTGAAATTACACTAACAAAAGAACTAGCCGTTATTAAGTCATATCATATTTATTAAAATGATCCAAAGCCTTTAATTTAAACAGTAGAAAACTTTATAGCTTATCCTATCTATCTATCTATCTGACTATCTATCTATCTATATCTTACTCTCTTTAATAGGACAGAATATACAGAAAAGTTGTAAAATGTATAAAGATATAAACTGTTGTTTGTTTACCAGCATTCTTGTTAGCTCGTTCAATTCTGGCAGATACAGAGACATAATTCTTGTCAATGTTGTTATCTGGAAATGGGTGCATTTGGTAAAATTATTAAAACAATACAGTCTTGTTAGTTTGAAGTAGTCATACCAGATAATATGTAATTTCTACACTGTACATATAAATAAATTATTAAGAGTCTTGATCTACTGTACTATCCACTTACCAATCTTTTCACAGACCTCAATGATGGATGCCTGAGTAAGAATATTTAAAATATTTGTGAGCTCCCATTTTTAATTGGTAAATATGTAAATATTAAATAAAAACATTTCGTAAATGAAAAAAAAAAATGTTTACAGGTTTAATCTACATGACGTGTAGTGTAATTTATGGAATGAAGACTTCTGTTAGCTCACCTTTGTGGAACAGCGCTGAACCAGTGTGATGCTCAGCAGCAGCAGGAGGAGGAAGTCCAGTATCAGATGCATGATGGGAGTCACATTTAGCACAGCAGCATTGGACTGGAGAAGACTCTGACTGCACGGCACTTCAAGTACACTCATATAACTTCCCCTTCACATATCTCAGCTTCTATTTCACAAGGATTGTGGTGAAGTAAAAACAGAAGTAGAAGATCTTACACAAATCTCTAGGTATCTGTTCTTGGTATTTGACATGTAACACTTTAATTCTAAATCACATGCTGAAACTTCTTTGAAAATTTCCATAGGCTTAAACAAAGTGCGACGTAAATTGTTATAATGGATTAATACAGACGAGCCCAAGAAATGTATATACATGTCAACATGAGAAATATATGCCTCTTTTTTGATGTTTGCATGATAGCATAAGCAATGGTGTGACTACTGACATCTGTAGAGGAAACATTATACGACACGTTGTATGGAACGTTTTTTTGTATTGTAATGTCATGTTTGTCGTACTGTCACTTTGTTACTCTTGTTTGCACATTTGCACGTGCACTTTATGTTGTCTCTGTTGTCTCTTTTGTATAAAAAATGTAGATAGTTACCAGCTAGCCAGCTAATTAGGTCTTTAAGTTAGCTAGTTAGTTTTTTTGTTAATTTATGTTGTTAATTTTGTTGTCATGTAGCACCTTTATTCTGGAGGAACATTGGTTTATTTCACTGTGTACTAACTGTATATGGTTAAAGTGACAATAAAGACTACTTGACTACTACTACACACTGCTGCCAAAATTCAATTCAAGTTTTACATAAGGTCATGAGTCACAACTCTTTAAGTTTGTACAGTATAAATTTTTTGAATTGTTGATTTACATAAAGCTGAAAAGGGTTACTTAATGATTTAAAAGAAATTCACCAGTCCACAGTTAGGCAAGTGGACACACTTTGGGACTGCAGCTACTCTATCAAAAAGTGGGAGCCCAGTAAAATTGACCCATACAGCACAACAACAACTCATTAATGAGGTAAAGAAACTACTTTGCTGTGATGTATGATATAGATATGTGGCTAATATCTATGTTCATGAGTCTGCAGAATGTAAACCACTGAACAAGTAGGGTGGCCCACAAAGGAAGCCACTGTTTACTAAAATGAACAACGCTGTGCACGAAAGAGCACATTGACACTCCGTAGGAGTTTTGTACACTGATGAAATCAAGATTGAACTATTTGGAAAGAGCCCGCAGCACTACATCTGACTTAAAAAGGGCACTGCATATCATCATGAAAACATCATCTCAACTGTAAAGTACAGTAAAGAAAGCATCATGATTTGGGCCTGCTTTGCTGCACAGAGTTTTTTTGTGCTATTATAATTATAATGTAGGCACATTACAATTGTCAATACTAAATGAAGATCAGATCACATTTTATGACAAATTAACGAAGAAAACTATGAAATTTCAAACTAAATATTTTCCTTGCCATTATATTTAAGAATGACACAGCAGATCAACCAAAATGAATATCAATTTGGGTTTAGATTAGACTAAAAATGTATAAAAATGTACTTTAAAAAAAAGTATTCTGTTGACAAACACCCAGAGAGGTTTTGTAACATGATTACACAACAACAGCAAGACGATTTGCAAGCACTAATACACGATATTAAAAATTAAGATGTTATAAAATGGGCTTTCATATACTTTCACAGTCCTACACGTTAAATCTCAACAAGTAATGTAGAAATAATACATTGCAATATATGCATAAATAAGTGTACTTATTGTAATTCACTTAAAAATTAATCTTTGATTGATTTTTAACATTCATTGGTCTGGTCACATTGTAAAAGCCATGAATCATTTTTCACTGTTTTCACAAAAAACAACATTTTGTAAAATGCATGAACTCTTGTTTCATTCAGTTTCACCACCTGCAACGCACTAGATACTTGCTGCACACTATTTAAATGCTAACATAGTTTTCACAGAAAAAAACAAAACAGGGATGATAAATTTAATGCCTTTCTGCATTAACCATTTTAATATATATGAAAAAAAAAACGTGGTCGAAGAAAGACAGGTTGGTGTAGAAAGAAACAAAGTAAAACAATATATTGGTATATATGTAAATAATTATGGTATAAGTGTTTTCACAAGTAACCACAGGATATTACAATATTTATGATTGCTTAGAGACATGTTGTAAGATGTGACTTGTTCTTTTAAACAATCCAAATAACATAGAACACAAGAAAAAAAATCATGAAACAATCAGAATGCTGTGCATATTTAAAATGCCATGCATTTTGGCGGGAGTATAGCAGTAATCAGTATGAGGTAAATACGAACAACATACAGTGGGGGAAATAAGTATTTGATCCCCTACAGATTTTTGGAAAGTTTGCCAACTTACAAAGAAATGAAGGGTCTATAATTTGTATCATAGGTTTATGGTAAAGGATTGAGACAGAATATCAACCAAAA
>JAQMYJ010000012.1:37028519-37038858 GCA_030014305.1 Clarias laeviceps | reverse complement strand
AAGAGGCTGGTAAAGATTGATAGGATTTAGAAGAGTTTATCCTAGCACAGCATTTTCTGAAGGGGAAAACAATCATCCCTAATGTCCAAGAGATATCCAAAAGATATCTGCAGCTGACGTTATCAATTTGACAGCAAAATGTAAGCCACATAATGACTACAGACTAATCCCACTCATGCACATTGGGGAAGTCACAAATGTACATTCCATCACCTGTTTTTAAAATCATGCACTTCTGCTCCAACCTGTCTACTGAAATAAGATGTACAGGAGAAAAATGGCTTCCATTAACAATTCTGATATGAGACACCGCCCCATAACCTTGTGTTAAACGAAAGAACGCCTGCGTATGAAACTTTTTGAAAATTACAGCGATTTCTTTATCTGTACCTGAGGAAAATGAAATGATATTCTGAATTTCCCCATAAGATCCATCATTAAGCTTTGCAAAACAGTCCTTTCGTCTCTTACTGATAGGTTTTGCTGGCGTAAACCAGACCTTTATGCACCATTCTCTTGTGCGCTACCATTTCATTTGGTGCATGTTTTTGTGCAGAAATGAAGGAACTTTTCTCATCATCAGTTGTTTCTGTTACTCTGCCATTATCCAGAACAACTGTGTCTCTGCATTTTGTGAAACTCTTGACTCTTGAGTTATGTTTAATTTCCCAACAAAAATTCATCACTCGCTCACTTATTCTATGTCGTGTGGAGAAGAGTGGTATGGCTCTGTGCAACAGGAATTAGCTCACAACCTGAAGAGGAATACATTTTGTTCCATGAATCAGCTTCAAGAGATCACCATTTGCATTCTCAAACACAAAAGCTGAGTGTGCCCAGAGTGGTCCCCATAGTTTCACTGACTTTGCAAGGTGAGTAAGAAGGTGTACATTAAATGTCATCGATGCCTCCCCATACAGCAGCTGAAACCTCAGTACAAACTCAAACAGCATATCATCTGCTTTGTTGATGTCCTCGAAGATGACATTTTCTTTCAATAGAAATAATGCAGATACCAGAAGGCCCAGGTGTTTGACATAACGTGGTGGAAGAACTCCATTTAGGACTGGCAAGCTATAAAACAGCAGCCATGCTCGCCATTCTGAGCCTTTCCAGTACTTAAACTCAGCAAGAGGTCTAGGTAATCATGTGATCAGGTGTGGTTGCTTTATGTCCATGATCCTGTTATCTAGTACTCTCATGGTGTTTGGACTTCCAATGTAGAATGGCTGATCACTACTGTTCAAAAGAAGCTCTGTGAGCTGTCTAATGACACCAAGTAAGACAGCATGCATATAGTCTGGAACAAAGCCCCACACTATGTCAAAATAAGGCATGTTTATGAGCGGTGATGGACCTTTCACTCCCCTGACACTTCGTTTTTGTGCAACTGCTTGCACCATGTCTGCATATTCTGTGGCTGTTACAGTGTATTTCACCTGTCTATCTACTAAAGCACCAGTATGTAAACAGAAGCCACAACCAAAGTAGCCATTAAACTGTGTGGTCTTGCTTTTGAGTCCACACAACAACAGAGTCCTATAATTTTACTGTTCACATGAGATCCATTTTTCCTTCAGGACACACCTTTGGACGCAAGAGATTTTGTCTGATCAGTGAAGGGTCTGAGAAAAATGTACATAACAGGTTCTATAGTACCAAAATAAAAGACCTGCAAGCATGACATTCTGGAATCTTACTTTGGGAGGCAGTTCATTTAAGTGCAACTGTATTGGCCATATTGAGAATTTGGACGATTTGTACACAGGTGAACCATCGGAATTGAAGTTAAATGAAAAATTGTTTGGATGTGAGAGAATTCCACCTGGTTTGGGCAAGTTCTGATACATTTCACCATCGTAAATGTCACAGATGACACATTCATTCTGTGACCTCTGGTGTCTGTAGCTCATGCTGTTTTGAATCTGAGGATTTTCTAGTAGGGCCTGAATTTGAGGTGCAACTGGTATATTGACAAAAAAGCTTATACTGTTTAAGGTGCTGACTTCAATAGGGGCACTACGGAGTTCACACTGTGTCATGTTTTTTTCTGTCATCTTGTGTACCAATGTAGATTTTACAGGATTTGCAGTAGAATTGAAATTCCACTATGTCAGAGTTGTTTTTAAAGACATTGTTGAACAAATATTTTGATCTGGGTAACACTTCATTTCCGAATAGAGTATTTATGAGCTTTAACAAATCATGTAGTTGTGTTCCCATTATGTTGTGTCTTGCTGCATGACTCATCACCATGATGAGTCATGCAGAAAGATTGATCACTGCAATCAGTGTCACTTGATTGCAGTTCAGATAATGATATGAGCTAAAAAAAAAAAACAACAACAAAGAACACATTTATTACTGTTATTGTGTTGGTTACCAAGCCATATTTTGTACTGTATTTCAGAGTGTCTATTGTGCTTCTATGATTTTACTTACAAGACAATTTGATGACAGACAGATTTTCTACAGTCATGAATAAAGTTCCTAAGTTTATTTAATCTATTTTATATTACATTCAAAATCCATGGCTCATTTTAGAGTATAACACTCTGTGAACTACACTGCACACTTTAAAGTACACTGCGAAATAAAAGGCAGCAATTGGCAATCCATTGCTCTTCCTGCAATATCCCGGATGTAAAGACCTGAATTTTTAGTAAAACAATTTAGTAAGGTGACTATTTCTTTATTTTCAGTTTAAATATACAGTACAACTACAATAAATTGCAGTGCAGAATAAATCAAACATTGCTATTGTGATATGTTTTTAATCAGTTCATGTAATTTAACATGCCATTTTGCACTGTTATGTTTCCATACTATCATGTCTGTGCTTACTCAATAAGCTAATTTTTATTGTAAAGAAACTGTAGTTTTTGTACAAAATCTCTTTAGTGGACACACTGTATGACTCTGCTGATGGGGCACCAGGCACACAAAGTGCACTGGAGAAACCATGGTGTATACCCGTCGCCGTCACCCTTGGCTTGCTCATCAGAGACATTTCATTCATTCATCTCATTATTATCTAGACACATTTTTCTCACACATACACAATTTATTATTTTTTTTATTTTTTTATTGAAATTAAAAAATATATATTTCTTTCATTTTTGTGAAGCTGCTTTGAGACAATGACCATTGTTAAAAGCGCTATATAAATAAAATTGAAAAAAAAAAAAAGGAATACTGCTTTCCACCCCATTTCATTGATGGACATATAATTAAAAACACAGGTATTATTAAAGTTGTCATGAGGCGGAGCGGAACGAGATGAATCCAAGTGCAGATGAAGGATCACAGCGTTAGACGAGAGCATGGACGGACAGCTGAGGCGAAGGTCAAATACTGTGGAATCAGTCAGCGTAGCGTCTGAGCCAATTCGAAAAAAATGAGAGCCCTAGTCAAAAGAGGAAGCGTTAAATCGGTACCCAGGATATCAACCAGCGAAGCGACTATCCAAAAAAACCTAAAACAAAAGCCGTGGTCAAAAACAAGGAAGCGCGAGATCAAAATAATGGGCATGAGGCGAGACGGCGTAGCTGGGACATGTGGAACGTAGGAATGATCCGCCGCATAGTTGAGGGAAGCAAGAGCTTAACAGCGCAGGGATTGACTATCTTAGTAATGGTGAAGGGGCCGAGGTTGCGGGGGGAAAGTTTGCGGCAGTTGGGATGCCTCTGGCGGTGAGCATGAGTCTCTGTCCCACCCTGTACTTGGGACCCTGAGAGCATCTGCAGTCAGCCTGTCTCTTGTACCTTCTGGCAACCTGTAACAGCGTTCTCCTTGTTTACAGCCATGTGCTTCTGCAGCATCAGATAAAAGCTTGGGCTGACAGGACAGTGATCTCCTCCTTCAGATATGGGAACAAGGGCAGTTGATACCCCAGGCAGCACTGGAAGGGAAACAAACCAGTAGATAATGATACCTGGGAGTTGTGGGCATACTCCACTCAGGGCAGGAACTTGCTCCAAGAGGAGACATCTCGGGAGGCCATGCACCTCAGGGCTACCTCGAGGGACTGATTCTTCCTCTTAGTCTGGCCGTTGGACTGGGGGTTGAACCCTGAAGACAGACTGGGGGTGGCTCCAATGAGTTGGCAAAAAGCCTTCCTGCAAAGTGAACTGTGGTTGGAAATGATGTCTTTGGGTAGAGCGTGGAGCTTAGGGGGAACGTTGCTGGGCCCTGGTTTGTGGGTCAAGGCTTGCTTAACTTTAGTGTCGATGTCAAGCTCGCCACAGCGAGCAAGCAGGGAAAAGGCAAAAAAGTGTTGTAGCTGGTGGAGTCATGGATGATATTAAACTGTCTCGAGAGGGCATCTGGCTTGGAGTTTTTTAATCCTGGTTGGTAGGAGAGGGTGAAGTTGAATCTGCCAAAGAAGAGGGACCACCAGGCCTGGTGAGAGTTGAGCCTCTTGGTGCTCCATCTAGCCAGTGTGTCCACTCCTCCAGGGCTAGCTTGATGGCCAGGAGCTCACTATCTCCAATGCCATAGTTTCTTTTGGTGGGAGTTAAACTGTGGGAAAAGAAGGAGCAGGGGTGCAGTTTGTTATCATGGACAGATCTCTGTCAGAATGCCCCCTACTCCTGTGCTGGAGGCGTCGAACTCCACAATGAACTGACATGAAGTCAGGGATGGTGAGGTTAGGAGCGGACGTGAACCGCTACTTAAGTTTGGTGAAGGCCTTCTCAGATTCCAGGTTTCACCTGGACCTTGGGAGAGGTGAGGGCTCTTAGGGGGGCAGTGATAGAGCTGTAGCCCCAGCTGAAACGGCGATAAAAGTTGCCGAACACCAGGAACCTCTGGAGTTCCTGTCGTGATGTGGGTGTGGGCCAGTGCGTGATGGTTTGAAGTTTGGCGCCATCTGGATCACTGAAGGCCTAATGCCAAATCCAAGAAACATGGTGGATGTGGTGTGGAATTCGCACTTCTCTGGTCTCACAAACAAGTTATTCTCAAGGAGCCTTTGTAGCACCTGCCGGACGTGGTGTTGATGTTCTCCAGGTTCCCAGAAAAGATCAGAATATCATCCAGGTAGATAAACACTGAGAAATTGAGAAAGTCTCTGAATACGTCGTTAATGAGAGCCTGGAAAACAGTGGGGGCATTAGTGAGGCCAAATGGAACCACTAGGTATTCATAGTGCCCTGTAGGGGGACTGAAGGGTGTCTTCCACTTGTCACCCTTTCGAATGCGAATGAGATGGTACACATTGCGCAGATCGAGCTTGGTGAAAATCTTGTTTCCTTGGAGAAGCTCGAAGGCGGTGGCCATTAGCTGGAGGTGGTACCGGTTATTCACGGTGATCTCGTTCAGGCCCCTATAATCTATGCAGATACGAAGAGGAACATCTTTCTTGACCAAGAAGAAGAACCCGGCCCCCGCTGGAGAGGATGAAGGGCGAATGATCCCCGCAACGAGAGATTCAGTGATGTACAGGTTCATGGCTTAGCGTTCCTTGGGTGACAAAGAGTATAGATGACCCTTGGGGGGTGTGGTGTCTGGGAGCAGATCAATGGCGCAGTCATATGGCCAGTGGGGGGAAGAGAAAAGGCACACGATTTGCTGAAAACAGCCATGAGGTCATGGTACTCGGGTGGTACAGGGGGCAAGTGAGTGAGATCCAGTGGTTCCTCTGCCTGGGCCAGGTTGGGGCATGATGTGACGGTGCCCCGTAAGCAGGTCGAGGAACAAGATGGGCTCCAGGCTGAGATTGAGTTTCTGGCCCAGTCAATCTGTGAGTTCTGACGGATCAACCAGGGGAGCGGACAGGGAGGCATGGTTCACATTGCATGCTGGAATCCCCACCTTGCGCCGGAGAGAGCTGGAGCTGTCGGAGCTGGGTTGTGATGTCAGCGAGGGTTTGCTTGGTGCTGAACAGCTCCAGGTGGTGAGCTCCAAGAAGAGCACCTTGACTCTCCAGCGCCGATTTCATGCAATCAACATCTGCTGGATTCATATCGTTGGCTGGATTATTCTCTCAGGAGGTGGAGCGGAACGAGGTGAATCCAAGTGCAGCTGAAGGATCATCAGAATCTGAGCCAAATCGCAAAACAAGAGCCATAACCAAAGAGAAAGTGTTAAACCGGTAACGAGGAAATCAAGCAGTGAAGTGACTATCCAAATAAATGTAAAACAAAAGCCATGGTCAAAAACAAGGAAGCGTGAGATCAAAAGCCGGGAAATCAAGCAGCGAAACGACAATCCGAATCGAAAGGTGAGAGATGAGAAAACGAGGAAACAAACAAACTTGGCAATGTGAAAACATAGAAATAAAACGTGAGAGAACCGAGGGAAAAAACACACAATAATCCAGCGATTTAAGCAGCGCACAGTGCGTGTTTAAATGCTGAAGTAATCAGCTGTAGATTAGAGACAGGTGCGCAACAGGGGCGGAAACGGGGGCATGGCAAAAAACACAGCCGGGCAGAGTAAACATGAGCACATGGGGAAAAGTGACAGCGTGGGAAAAAATGGTCAGACAGGGCAAGAATCATGATAAAAGTTGATAATTGTAGTTCAGTTGGAATTATTACAAAGCTTAAATTTTACGATAATTCAAGAGTGTGGCCTTAAAAAATAATAGCCGTGTGAAACTTACTATTGCGTCATTGAATTCTGCAGAAAATCATATTCAGATTAGTGTCAAATTCAGAAACACTAGTTACAGTGAATTTCTTTCTAACTGAAAGTCTTTGATAGACATTATGAAGCACTACCTATTGTTTTAAAGAAATTGATTGCTTTATTGGCCTAGTATGCTATCATATACATGGACTTTGGAAGACTACCAATAGTCAGAAGCAAACATTACATGGTCTCCAGACGGTATCAGAATAAGAGTGAAACCACAACGCAAGCATAACTTAAGACAGTTTGTGGCTCAGTTTTGCTATTTAAGTCTTTAACCAGAATGTAAAATAAACCATTTTAATAATTTCTGTGAATTATTACATGTTTTATGTGAATGATACTTCATGGATTTTGTCTTACAGGGTCACATAACGAACAGGCATCTGTCAGATCTTATTTTATACAAATTATACATTAATAACATCACAGCCTAATGTGTAAACACATACATTTCCCTAAATTTGAATTCATACAGTTACAAATGTAGAGCCTATTATGTACATCATTGCTTAACAAGAAAGAGCTAGAGTACAGCTAATTTCACAGCTAGCTGCAGTAGGAATGCAGTATTACACTCACTCACTTACTCATTCACTCATCCTCTATACTGCTTTGTCCTGTGTACAAAGTCACTGGGGGGGCCTGGAGCCTATCTCAGGAGACCTAGGGTATGAGGCAGGGTACAGAGCTAACCACTAAACCACTGTGCCAGCCAAGTATTACACTGTGAAGTGAAAATTTGATCTATTTTTTTCCAATTTCAGAAGATTTAGACCAGGTGTAGACTTCCTTGTTTTCCAGCTATTCCTGCCCTTCCAGCTTCTGATTGACAGAACATACCAGATCCATTATTAATCAACAGTAAGTTGGGCAGGGATGTGATTCTCGACGACCAGGTTCAGATATGTTGGATTTAGTCATTGTGAATGATATTATGGCTACAAGACTTGTCTATGTTGAATTTGACTCTAAGAAGTCTAAATCTTTGCTACATCCACAAATTAGTTACAAAAATACAATATGGGATGCTGTGTTTTCTTTAACTACCTTTTCCAGACACTTACAGACTGAAGGTTTGAAGGCAAAATTATCTAAGTGTGTCTTCTTTAAAAAGGAAATGCATTATTTAGGGCATGTCATTTCTGCAGAAGGAGTTTCACCTGAACCAGGAACGGTGGAGGCAGTTGTACAGTGGCCTCACCCCACCAGTGTTGCAGAGTTGCGCTCTCTTTTGGGATTAGCTAGCTACTAAAGTCCCCTGACTTCCGAAGAGCATAAGAAACTCTCCAGACTTGCAGATGTACTGCTTTGGCAATAGGACCGCTTAGTAGAAGCAGATGGGGTACTCTATCGATGTGTGTTTCAGAGAGATCTTTCAGGTCTTACTGCCAGCAGCCATGAGAAATTATGTCTTAACACAGCTTTATCAACAGCATGGGCATCAGGGGGTAGAGCGCCCATCTCAACTGGTGCACCAGCACTGTTCCTGGCTGGGCATGTCTGCAGACATCGCACGCTGGTGTCAGGAGTGCGAGCGTTTCCAGTGTGCTAAAAATGTCCCTCTACCCCTGGTAGTTTCATGGGGCATCTGTTGGCCTTTCCGGCCTAATGAAATTTTGGCCTTAGACTTCACAGCATTAGAACCGTCAAGATCTGCTGTTGAGAATGTGTTAGTCATGACTGATATCTTTACGAAATACACTTTAGCGAAGACCAACTGGCAGAAATGTTGCCCAGGTTTTGGTGGTGGAGTGGTTTTGTAAATTTGGCATGCGGATCAACTCAAACCAAGGGGGGGATTTTTAATCTGTTCTTATCCAACAGCTTTATTCTCTGTATGGTGTTGAGAAATCACGCACTACCCCATGCAACACAGCAGGAAACGGCCACTGAGAACGCGATTGGCCGCTTTGTCTTCCTCAGGTACTTTTTGCGTACAATACAATCCCTCATCAGGCAACTGGGGAGTCACCATATTTTTTTATGTTCAGACAGGAACCTAGACTGCCTGTTGATTTTGCACTGGGCAGAGTCTGGGTGCGGCAGCCGATCGGCATGATTCGCAGGTAAGGGAAGCACCACTGAAGGAAGGTCAACTAGTATACCTCCGCGACCATGGTGTGTGGGGTAGATGTAAAATACAGGACCTGTGGACTCCAGTGGTGTACCAGTTTATCAAGGCACCTAGGGAAGGTGGGGTGGTATATACATACTATTGCTCCCACCACAGATCTGGGTAAAGTAAAACATGTGGACCGATCCCTGCTGAAGCTCCAGATCTGCCAGGATTTGCCTCTTGGGTTGTCAGATAGCCCAGTTCTTGAATCAGTGCAGCCTCCAAAAGAGGAGCATGATGAGGAGGATTTGTTTGTTTTGGTGCCGGAGACCCCTCACGTTGGGTGGCGGTCAAGGCTACAGAATAGTGTTCCTCTTATTTCTCAACCATCTGGTGACCTGTGAGTGATGGAAACCTGCACTGCAACAAAGGGTTCTGAGGTGGTGGGGGGCTTACACACAGTGGTATTGCCTCCTAACTCGGAGGTAGGTGAGGTTGTGGTAAGGAAAACTGGTAGGAGTACTGCAGGTCAGCACTCTAACCGACACCATCTCCCACGAGCCATTGGCTTGGGTTCAGTATCCAGCATAGTGGGTGGTACAGTTAGTACCCTGTTCCGGACTTGGGACTAAGATTTCTTTGTTTTGCCCACCGTCAAGGCGACGTTGCAGAAACTGGGGTTGGAATGTAGTGGGTCCAGGTGAGTGACAGCAGATGTCTACCTATCGGAGTGAGGTACCTTCCTATGTAAAGGTTGATTGGCTGTTGCCTGCCCTTGTGAAAAAAAAGTATGCTAAGTATATTAAATCCAAGCATATTTAAGTATGCTTGCAGCAGACAAATGTTTAGTATACTTGAAGTGTGCTATTTTCGACATACTAATTTTGTGCTAAATATATTTTAATTGTAATTAAGTTGTAGTAAAGCATAACTTTAAGTGTATTTAGTGTACTTTTATGTGCTAAATTGAGACAACTTTAAGTATACTTAGTACACTTAAAGTATATGGCTGTGTGTGTACTAACTTACATACCTGACAGTAATTAATACAATTTAAGTATATATTTAATGTATTATAAGTACATTACAGCTATTTTTACTGTGTTACAAAATACATGATTAATATACTATGAGTATATTCTTATTGCAACAGTAGCATGCTGTTATACGTCTGGTCAATTACAAATACTAAAAAAAAGTACACTTTGTGGTTAATACAAATATACTTTATTGTATCATACAGTACATACATTTACACTTAGGCAGATGCTCTTATCCAGAGCAGCTTACTTTTTTCTCCTTTTCTCTCATTACACAACTGAGCAGTTGAGGGTAAAGGTTAAGGCTCAAGGGACCAACAGTGGCAACTTGGTGGTTGTGGGATTTGAACCTGGGATCTTCCAAACTGTAGTCCAATGCCTTAACCACTGAGCTACCTGGCCTTCTATACTAGCTACAACCTTCTATATTACAGTATTGCAAATGTGTACCAGTACGCGAAAGGTGTTTAATTCAATTTCAATTCAATTCAATTTTATTTGTATAGCGCTTTTAAAATTGACATTGTCCCAAAGCAGCTTTACACAATCAAAATAATTATTTAAGTTTCTATGGAATTTGAATGTGTATGAATCAAAATGGTCA
>JAQMYJ010000012.1:36821415-36840014 GCA_030014305.1 Clarias laeviceps | reverse complement strand
CCCCAGTGACCTTCTACATGTCTCTGTCTGTTCCCCAGTGACCTCCAACCCTCCTCCTGTATGTTCCCCAGTGACCGCCAACCCTCTTCCTGTATGTTCCCTACTGACCTCCAACCCTCCCTCTGTCTGTTCCCCAGTCACCTCCAACCCTCTCTCTGTCTGTACCCACCCAACCACCTACCGTCCTTGTCTGTTTCCCACTAACCTCCTACCGTCCCACTATCTGTTCCCCAGTAACCTGAAACTGTCCCTAATTGACCTCTTACCATTTCTCTGTCTGTTCTCCAGTCACCCCCAATCTTCCCAGTATCTGTTGCCCAGTGACCTCCTACCATTTCTTTCTCTGTTTGTCAGTGATCCTCCACCATACTTCTACCTGTTTAAAAAAATCTTCAACCATCCCTCTATCTTTTCCCCAAAGACCTTCTACCATCCCTCTTTTTGCTCCAGAGTTACCTTTTCCCATCTTTCTAACCCAACGCCTATTCCTTAGTTTGTTCCCACTAACCTTGTGACATAAATTTCTCTTCTCACTGGGAGACCTCCAGTGACCCTATCATTCATCTCTCCAGTTTAACCATTGCTCCCTTACTTGCCGTAGTAGACAAAGTCCAGTCCATTGCTAATTGGTCCTTTTTGTAAGTTGCTCTGGATAGGAGCGTCTGCCAAATGTCTAAATGTAAATCCTTTTCTCAAACACTGTAGGCTAAGGTTTTTAAAATTCCCACCCTTTTTCCCCCCAGGTGGAGAAGATCATCTGCATATTGAGGCCAGCCATGAAGCTTCGCCTCCGCTTCATCACACACATCAGCAAAATGGAGCCTGCGGCCGCCGTCGTCACGGCGACATCTGCCTCTCAGCCCACCACAGTGTCTTCTCCTGCCCCTCAAACCGGACCTGGACCATCTAGCATCCCTCTCTCAGTTTCGCAGTGATCCGCTATTACATCATATTATTCCCGTTTAACTTAAAACCATCCATTAAAAAGGTTCCACAGTGGCCTCGTATCACCTCTCTGTGGTCTCCCCAATGACCCTCACATCTATTTTTGTTTTTACCGTTTAACTTTTCCTTTTTGTCTTTGCCAGACTTGCCAACATTTTATTGTGGAACTGAGGTTTCACCTTATTATGTCATTGAAGCTGCCAGTATGTCATTGTTACTGTCATTGTGGAATCTAATTGGAGAACAATAGTGCAAATGGTAAAGCGTATTGTAGGTTAGGTTACTTTAAAGGTTACAACAGGAGCGGTCATTAAAAATCTACCTTTTCCTCGTCACTTGCTAAGGTAAGGTTGGCAGTCATGGCATTTCTCCCGGTTTTCATTTAGTTTCAACATTCTTTTGTACTTCTTTTTTTCTGTTTGACCTCCTACCGTTTCTTTATCTCTCTATCAAAAAAAAACCCCTAACATCTCTCCTTTCCCCTGCCCCATGACTCCTCATCAGAAGGTCACTTGGCCCTGTCTGTGTTAGCTAGCTTAAGCCTGAACAATTTCCAGCAGAAAGATTTCAGAAGATTTACAGATGACCTGAAAGAGGAAGACAAGAAACAGATAAATCTCTGATCTGGCTGGAAATTTATGAGGAATCCGCTTTTACGAGCGTTCTTAGCGCTGTGTAAAAGCCAAAGGGAAGTGGAATTTATGCAGTAAACGGCAGATTGAATCCGAGTCATACGCTTGAAGCAAGTTTCAACTTCACAAGAAAAACAAACTTATTCTTTAACTCATGGATGAAAGACGTTTTTTTTGGAACCTCGCCAGATTGTTATCGATCTCGCTGTGAAGAAAAGTTCACTTCCTTCAAAAAAAAAACATTTCATAATAACGATGAAGTCAGTTAAGGACAACATGAATATGTACATGTGATTTAGCATTTTCTGAGTGAGCTAAAGTAAAACCTGTGCATGGACTAAAACCTAGATCATGTGGTGTTTAACCATAGACAGACAATGCTGACTTTTTTTTCTGTTATTTTTTTACAATACAGAACATTTTTCATTTGTAAACAGGACGACTGTAGCGTGTTTTCTTTCTCTCTTTATTGATCTAAAGCTAACACAGAAAAACAAACAAACAAAAAAAACATTTTCCAGGAATAAATCAGGTGCCATAGAGAAAGCTGGTTCCACTTTCAGCTTATGAAGGCAAACTCTTAAGTCATAGTATTACACTCTGAATCATATTTTAATTTTGGATCTGAATGGAATAAGTGCTTTAAATAAAGCCCGATTCGGACGGGACTAGTTTGACAGGGGGTCGTTAGAGAAATTTCTGTTTCACAGACGTACTTTGTGATTTTAATCCCGTCCGAATCTGCCATGTCTGTCTTTCTCTCACACGACCTCTGTAAAAATTCCAGAGAAAATTACTTACTGTTTTTCGGCAAACTCGGAGGTCCTCTGAGAAATCTAATCCCGTCCGAATGCGAATGTCAGTGATTGCCGAATTTATTATTATTTTTTTCAAAAAACGCGTTTTCTTTTGTGTTTTGGTCAACGTGAGCTACCGTACTATCACTAGTGCGCCGGTATTCAAGTTTGCGCACCAATAATGTATGTAGATCCTGGACATGTGATCTTGTGCAACGCCCACATGTAAAACATAGACACTCCTACCTCCGTAATAAACACGGAGATGTTAGTCCCGTCCGAATGCTTACATGAAATGACAGACGTCGTCTGAAAAAAACTCGTTTGGAAAACTAGTCCCGTCCGAATAGGGCTTAAGCCACAAGTCGGTTTTATAGTCACGTTCGTGTCGACGTGATGTTCTCCACATACTGTATGTACTAGACATACTACACTTCCTGCAGTATTAGGCCTAGCGTTAACCCTTTAATTGGTGGAATTTACTCTACAGAGTTAAAAATCAATCCTTTTGCTATTTGATGTCAAGTAACATTGGAAACACACTAATGCCTTGAACTAAAGCTCATTCTTTTCAAGATCTGCCAAAAGTTGCCGACTAGAACAAATCAAAGAAAGGGTTATGGAAACTGAGGGGTTCAGTCGATCATTTGTCCACAGAGCGCCAGCATCAGGGTCGATATAGATGCTGGATCAATGCTGATTTGAATCAGACACATTTTCCTGTTCGATCCACACGACAGAATTTGTTCCAGTGTGACCTTGGGATACAGTTTGTCAGAAATTACATGGAGCCTTAACTCATGTAATGCCTCATGCAGAAGTGGTGGCTTGGCTGCAAAGAAAATTCTTTGCCTTGCACTGAGTGGTTGAAGAATCTCAGATCCCAGCTCTACTGGTACACTTGGCCCAGATTCGATCTGTACTTGAGGAATTTGTTTGTAAGTTGTTCATGCAGTGCAGTTCACGAGCATCAGGTCCAAATCATAACAATACAGCTTCTTACAGTAGTGAGTTTTTTGTTTGAAAGTACTGTATGTAAGGAGTGAGGAACCTCAGGGGGAACCATTTCTGCAGCAGTTCGTAAATGTGTCCTGGATGGTTTATTGCCTTTTTGTTTTTAAAAGCCTTAAAAAAAACACACACACAGTAGTCGTGCAGACCTTAAACAGTGTTAGTGTCTGAGAATTGGTTCATATTCCAGTTCTTTAGTTCCACAGCATTAATTAAACAAAAATGTTATTCTCTGACTCTTAGTGAAGGTCTTTATTTTAAAACCCCAAACCCCGTCTTCTGGTAATGGCTTTTGAAAATGTCAACGTCGTGAGCTCAGCCAAAGCTCGACGTGTCAGTCTGGAGGAGACCATTATGAGAACGCAGCAGGCTGTAAATCCTCTGATGACCTGCAGTCAGACCGTGTAATTCTCACAATCAATAAAAGCTGCACTGACGTTTCTGTCTGACCAGAGAGCCCTGAACGAGGGGCGATTAACTCCCGGCCACATAGTCCCCACAGTCTGATAAGGTCCAGGGCGGAAACTCGAGTAGTACAACCGATCTGACAGGAAACGCACCGTTATTGGCCGGAGCACGATACTGAGTCATCGTAGGACATTTGGGAATTCTTATCTGTTCCAGACAGCGCAAGGGTCCGCTCTGAGATCAGAACTTGTGTCCACTGAGTTCCTGTTTCTCTCCTGCATGGGGAAAATCATTTCTTTTACGGATTCAGTTCCGTTCCCGGCTGCTGGCGGTAATGGTTAGGCTTTAAAACCACCACAGTCACTGATGGATTTATATTCTCGTCCCTTCAGCTTTAGTAACGGCCCGGTCAAGGTCACGCCAGCGTGAGTTACAGTACTAGTGTGTGGAAGAGTAGCGATCTGACGAAGTGGATCAGTGCATCATTCATGGATTAAGTAATATATATATATATATATATATATATTTTTTAATGGACAACTGGTGTGTAAAGAATAAATAATTAACATTTAACTGATGTGTGAATAAAAAAAGGTTATGTTTCAACCAGATTCTGAACAAATCTGGTCACGTGTGGATCGGAGGTGACTACGTGGTGTAACGGGTGGAAGAACCGTAAGGTTTAAACTCTCGATCAGAGAGATAAGAAAGAAAAAAAGACGGAAGAAGTGTTAGGAAGAATGGACAGAAGGAACAATGAAAGGAACAAAAAAAAAGAAACATAAAGAAGGTAAGAATGTTTAGGACACACATTTCAGGTTTAAATCAGAAGGAAGAGGATTGAGAGAAGATGAAAGAAATAAGGGAAAGGTAGTAATGAATGAATGACTAGAAACAATGTGAAGGAATATAGAGGGAAGGAGCATGAATATCAGGAGGGATAAGAAGGAAGGATGAGGAAGATAGTGGGAATTGAAGCAGGAAGGATAAGAAGTAGAGAAGAAATGACCAGAAAAGCTGGAGGAAAGGACACGTAAAGTAGGAATTAAGTGAAATTGAAATTAAGAAAAAAATAGAAAGATAGAGGGAAGTACAGCAGGAAGCTCAGGAATGAAAAATAAAAGGAGGAATTATGAAGGACTAAAGGAAGAAAGAGAGAGACAAAATGGACAAAGTAGAGGGATGGACAAAAATAAAGGTAATAAGAGGGACAGAAGGACAAAAAAGATACAGAGAAGAAAAGCAGAAGGTCAAGAAAGAATAAAATGAAGTGGAAAAGGTAGAGGATAAAAAGGTGTAGGAGCGAAGGGAGCAAAAAGGAAGAGAGGAAATGAAGGCAAATAAGAAGGAAGGACAATAAATAGAGAAGGAGGAAGAGAAGTAAAGAATAGAGTAAGATAGAGAAACTTTCCTAGTTTAGGCCACACCTCTAAAGGTTTACCTGCAGAAAGAGGTATCCCTTGGTATAGAATTGGCAGTGATCACACACACACACACACACACACACACACATCCTTCATCAACACACTGGTGCTTGACAGTTAACGTTGACGGCTTGTTTGCTGAAGTCACTGGTTCTGCTTGAAGACTCGCTCTGAGCTGCAGTACTGAGATCAGACGTGCTGTCAATCAAACTCTCCCTGAAGACCAGGTGCGTCTCTGATCTGCACTAAACACCACATGGAGCAGGTTTGATGCCCTTTCTGTCGCCGCTGGCTGAGAACATCACGGCTCTCACAGGCAAACCTCTCTGTGATCATCTGTGGTACATTAGCCCCTCCCCCTTTAATCAACACTCCTGCTGTAATTACATTAGCCCCTCCCCCTTTAATCAACACAACCGCTGTATCACATTAGCCCCTCCCTCCTTTAATCAACACTGCTGTATGCTGATTTATGTTATTGACGTATACTGATGATTTAGGCCAGAGACCACGCCCCCTTTCCTACGAGTTGACATGTTAATCCACTTTTGGTTCATGAGTCTCTCTGGGCTGAAGTAAATACAAACCTGGTCTTGAGTGGCAGGAATTAACGGCTTCAAGATGGCCACTGAGTCGACAGACATTATTAGAAAGACTTTTTCGAGTGTGTGTGGAGATTAGTGTTCGTTATCAGATAATAACTTGCCGCTTCTTTCTTTGAACACATCAGCTGTCCTCAAAAACCTGTGTTACCATGGTTACCTGACTGATCAGCAAGCCAACGGAAGGAACAGGTTCCGCAGTCTGCATTCGTGTGTGTGTGTGTGTGTGTGTGTGTGTGTGTGTGCATGCATGTGTTTTTACAGCTTAGTGAGGACCAAAATCCCCTCACAAGGTCAGGAATATCTCTCAGCATTGTTTTTGTTGTCTGGTCCTCAAAAAACGTATCAATTTATTAACTTTAAATATATTTATTTGCTTAAAAACCTGGGAGACAGAAGAGAGGTTTGCTTCCCATCCCTCTTCAGATAGCTGTGTGTGTCTGTGTAATCCGGGCTTTAATCAGACCAGGTGATAATCTGAGAAGTTCACAGAGGGTTCTGTGGAACCCTGACTTTGCTATCAGCTGAAGTGAGACTTTAATCTCAGTGCTGTTTCTATATTTTTAAAGGAACGACTTTGCGAGAAAATCAAAAGTACGCAGGTGCATGGGTTTGTGTTAGTACAGTAGCTTTACCATGTTACAGTTTCCATGGCAACAACTCATCCATAGCCACAGATTCTCCACTAACTATAAACCAGTTTAGCCAAAAAAATCTACAGTATTAATGATGGTAATGTTTTTTTTAACTTTTGTGGAAGGAAGTCTCCAGTGAGTCCGTCAATCATCATGCATGAGTTAATGACATGAAGTGTGTTCATGTTACCTTCATCCAGAGACACCATGAGAGTACAGGACACTCAGGTTAATTTATTACACAAGTGGTTAAAAAGTGACACACACACACACACTGCTTATCCACTCCACATGTACGCTGAGACTCGTTACACTGATGAGTACGATGAAGAAGATGTTCGTCTGAGTCTCGGATCTGTCCGGGATCAGAGGCGGATTACAGCTGAGACGTTGAGCTCAGAATGACTAGTTCTTTCTTTTTCCTTCGGAATGTTGTAAATCACAGCGACAAATTAAGTTATATCACAGAAAAAGTGCTTATGTAGCAGTCTGGGTGCCAAAATTTAAGGGACCTGAATCAGAAAGTAGCCTTTTTATTGTGACATTAACAACTATCATGAGTCAAACTGCACTAAAAACAACGATTTGAGTCCTGGGCTGGTGCGCTAAGTTTCTAACCAATCACAGACGAGACCGGATTGCAATAACCAATAATAACGGTGAAGGCGGGATTTCTTGATCTCAGGCAGAGACTTCCTAACAGCAGCTGCCCAATGGTGGTGCAGACCTCCTTCATAGTACAGTGGGACCTCGGGCGACATATTTAATCCATTTCAGCGGCAAGATCTTCCATCGAAACGCATTGTCCCAGAGGAAATAATGTAAACGCGGATAACCCGTTCCAGCCACCGCAAAAATATTACCAATATTACCAATTTTTAGCATCATATTGTTGCTTATAAAAACAAACAAAACATTTAGAAAAGACATGTTAATGAAGTAAAATATAAAATAAATAGACATTAAACCTCACTTAACCTTAAATTATGATTTCTCTCGGCACCGGCTGCTTTAAAAACCAAACTGAAAGCGGCTCCCTTTTCTTCTTGTTAACATTCCTGAGACCCCATGGTGATATGTCTTGACTAAATCTTTCACAAAATGCAAAAAACAGCAAAGAAAATATAGAGGGCAATGTTGGTATCATGGGTTGACACTTTCTAAACATCCATCACAGACTGACTTAAAAATATGTAAACTTATTTTACACGGCTCCCGGACGTACGCGCAACTTATCCAGCGTTTAGTTCGGCTCGATTTAGTCGCTCGTGTGCTGAAAACACTTTGTATGCTCAGGAAAACTTCTTGAAAATTTCAGTTAAGGCAAAAATTTGTATGCCGAGATACCACTGTATCATTATTTATACATTTCTTTTTTCATTATTTATAAGGAAACAAATAATTAACAAAATAATAATAATAATAATAATAACAATAATAATAATAAACAAATATTGTGCTAAATTGTCAAAAAACACAACTCAAGTCCCACCTTCATGTTCAAGGTTTCTAACCAATCATAGTCATGTCATTTTGGTTCCTCCGCCTCTCACCTGTCAATCTCTATCTCATTGGTATTTTACAGGGTTTTCACTCTCATTCCTTTGACCTGTTGTTGGGCTGATCATTATTCTGGTTTTGGATGACCTAGCGAGGGTAGATGAACTGAGTTTGTCCTCATATATAGCTCGATATGGGTTTCTTAATAAAAGAAATGAAGAGACTGCGAGTTCTCGGCGCCCGGTTCAGGATGCCCTGGTGTAAGGTGGAACCGTGGAGAGGCAGTGTTTTATATTTTCTGTTTTCTCACATACCCAGGTCCAGGTATCTGAAAGGGTTAGCTTTAGGATTCGCTTGGGTGGGTCAAGTTTCCAGGCTTGATAAGTCATTGTTAAATGAAGTTAGTGAAAAACCCAACCTGTCCACAACTTGAGCAGTTCTACTGATTATACTAGCTGAAGATTTAACACTAAATGTGTTAATACCAGACGGACGGGCCTTTGGTGTCCGTGATCCTTTCACCAGATTACTGATGTATAGTTGGTGACCGATGTTGTTCAGTTTATCTGGCAATGGTGCTTAGAGACACACACACACACACACACACACATACTCTCTTACTGCTTTATCCCTTCTATTTTTCTTTCTCTTACTATTTCTGTCTCCCGCAATCTCTTTTCATCTCAGTCAGTCTTTCCACCTTTCTCTCCACCTCCATCATTTCAGTCTGAATTAAAAAAAAAAGCCCCACTTTCTTTTACCGCTCCATTTTCCCATCCCGACCACGTCTCCATGGCAACAAGGAGCATCAAAGAGACGGCGAGTGTGTGCTATGTATGTGTGAGGTATCTCCTGCCTCAACGCGGGTCTGTGTTAACCACCCAAGCACACACACTTGAAATTGAGTGTCGCCTACAATGCCTCTCCTGCGAACCCCAGGTGAACGGCATCTAAGGCGCGGCACGTTCAGCTAAAATCATCCGTCGTTTTAGTAACGTGTGTGTGAAGAGTGTTTGGATTGATATTATCCATGTGTGGTGCTTGATGGAAGCCGGATGATTGCGAGTCGACACACACAGATCTCAGGATTAGCTGTTCAGCCAACGTCTCAGTTGCTCAGGCCATCACTCAGGGAGCACTCCAGCTCCTAAGGGGGGGCAATTACTTTTAAACATTGGGGTTGAAATCCCATTTCCGGCAGTTTAAAGTAGCCCAAGTTGAATTCCGGATTCTGATTGGTTGTGATTGGCGCTGCTTCTGATACATTAGCGTTTCTATAGTAATGGCTTGTTTGTGGCAGCGGCGCTCCGTGAATAGTACGGTGAAGTTTTTCGAAACACTTACGTAACATTAACAGAAGGAAGGAGTCTCCAGTGCCAGAGGTAATAGTGTCACGTTTAACTTTTAACGAAGTACAAAGTAAAATTCACACTTTTAGGGGGTGGAGCAAAGAGGGGCGTGGTTATATCAAAATGACCTGAGGAGGCGGGGGATGTCATCAGGTTCATGTGGTGTTGGTGTGCGTTAGCCTGATCCATTTTTATCAAAACGTTCTGTAACAGCTGATGTCTCAGACGTGACCTGTTCTCTCGTCTCGTCTATCAGCCGTGTTAATTATTCCTCCGTGTCAGCTCGGCCTCTTCTGATCATCGGTGCGGCGCTCCATCTCTGCTCTGAGGATCGGCAACTCAGGATAATCAGACATCAAGAGCCCTCGAATGCACTTATCAGTGTGTGTGTGTGTGTGTGTGTGAGAGGGAGAAAGAGAGAAAGTGTGAGAAACAGCACACACCTTCAGCAGCACTGCAGTGCAGTAGTGTTACTTTATTCATGTTTTTTTTTTTTTTTGTATTGTAGAGACTGTAATGTTCGCTGTTCCTCCATAACATTGATTATTTTCCCGAAACATCACACCCTCCTGTGTATCTTTATTCCTGAACCACACATCGTTCTTTATACTTTTATTTTAATATAAACCTGCGATTTGGTGCTGCACTAGCTTTATCCAAAATTGAGACCATTAAGAATTCTCCGTGTGTGTGTGTGTTCATTTCCTTCTTGTCTCTGGCTCATGTTTGCTCTGGGCATGTACCGTCTCTAACCAGAATCAGATAAAGTGTTTACTCTCCTCTCAGTCTGCAGGGGATTGCATTAGGGGCTTCTATTTAGGTTTCATACACACACACACATACGTGTACACACAGAAACAGGAAGCTCCTCTTAGGCATGTACTGTGATGGTAGTGATGGTAATTATTCTCTCTTCATCACTTTGCTCTCCATTCTTCTTATAATAAAACATTATTATTATTGAAGTGAATCTTAAAGTGTTACAAACTTATTTGGACCCAAAAGCTCTGATAAAAAGATCCCTTTTGAGACCAGATTTAATAGCATCACCAATAGAGTATCTTCAGATACTCTGGCAGAACGTTCCACAGGCTGGGTGCAGCTGAGCAGAAAGCCTGATCTCCATTAGTATGAAGCTTGAGACAGCAGGGGTTGCGTGTGGATGTACCGTATGTCTGGTAATAAGTTCTTTAAGACTGGGAGGGGCATCCCCATAAATGCATGGGTGGGTAAGAAGGGCAACCGTGTATTCAATTCTGAATGAAACAGGGAGCCAATGAAGAGATTTAAGGATGAGAGTAATGTGGTAGTATTTACGCCCTCTCATCAGACACTGTTCTAAATATACTGCAGCTTCTGGAGGCTTTTTCCAGAAGTTCTGATGAGAAGTGCATTGCAGAGGTCCAGCATGGAGGAGACAAATGCATGGACTAGCTTTTCCGCATCTGCAAAAGTGAGTGCAGGACACAGTTTAGCAATGTTCCTGAGATAAAAGTAAGACGTCTTACACATATGTTTGATCTGAGCCTGATACGTCAAACAAGAGTCCATTTTAATATTATTGATGTTAGGTGTCCTAGTCTGGTGTGGGCTGCCTACTAAAATTGCTTCAGTCTTAGAGCTGTTCAGCTGCAGGAAATTCTGCTTCATCCGTGACTTCATCTCCTCCAAACAGATGGTCAAAGTGGACTATGGTAGCGTAAATAAGGAAGTTTGTCCTGAGGTAAGGCTGAATATCATCAGCATAGCAATGAAATCAAATCCCGACTGATGACAGCCCAGAGGAAGCATGTATAATATAAACAAAATGGGGCCGAGCACTGAGCCCTGAGAAACACCACAGGTGACACTGTGTGTAACGGATTTAGCTTCTCCCAGGGAAACACGCTCTGTTCTTCCAGTAAGATAAGATGAAAACCAGTTGTAAACCGAGTCAGAGAGACCAAAAGTATGACTTAGTCTGTTAAGGAAAAGGTTGTGATCAACAGCATCAACAGGCTGAAATTTCTCAAACAAATCATTTTGTTTTAGATGGGACTGAAGCTGAACAGCAACTTTTATTTTTATTTTTTTACTTCTTCTCTTCTCATCACTCCTCCACTTCTCTCTCTATCACTCCTCTTTACCCATCACACCTCCTCTTCACCCTTCTTCTAACACCTCTCTCTATCACTCCTTCCTCTATTACTTTTCTCTCCATGACTCTTTTCTCTTACTTATCTGTCCATCCTTCTCCTCTTCCCATCTCTCTCCATCATGTTTCTCTCTATCACTGGTCTCTCCTCATTACGCCTCTCTCCTTCCCACTCTTCCCACCACTCCTCCCTCCAATCATCATTTTTTCTTTTTCCATCACTTCTTTCCATCGCTCCACTTTTCAGCACTCTTCTTCCCAGCACTCCTCTTCATCGCACTTGTTCATCACTTTGTCTGTGAATAAATTTCATTCACAAAAGGCCCTCTGCTGTAATTGCCTGGTTGGGGGTTGTCATGGAGACGGGGCCAGGTAGTGCTGGACCAATTTGAAAGAAATGAGTAGGGAACACACACACACACACACACACACACACACACACACACACACACACACCTGTTTACAAATGATCTGAATAATGAACTGATGGAGAAACAAACTTCCTAAACTCTTTGAATCTCTGACACACACACACACACACACACACACCATCTCAGTCTTCAGTTTTTAAAAACCTTTTCATCTTTATAGCTACATAGCGACGCAGGCTTGCTGACTGTTTCTCTCATTGTAACATTAGCTAGATTAGTTTATTTAAAACTCTTAGCTTTACTTTATTAAGAAGGGGCCGTTCGCTAATTACAAACTAGCAGTAAAATGCATCACATCAGCTTGCGAGCTTGGTTTAATATTTTATAGCGCTAATGGCTTGTTAGGGTTATTTTCCAGTGTCAACCTGTTGATGGTGGTGATAATGATGATGAGTATAGTGGTAATAACAGTGGTAATAATGATAATGGTGGTATCAGTGATGATATGGTGGTGATGGAGGTAATGATAGTGGTGACAATGGTGATGGTAGTGTTGATGTTGGTAATAATACTGCTTAGGATCACCAATCATGGTGATTAGGATATTGGTGGTAATAATAGTGATGGTGGTGACAATGATGATGGTTGTTGTGGTAATGACGGTTAACTGGCAAGTTGCCATTGTTGAGCCCTTGAGCAAGGCCCTTAACCCTATGCTCACTGTGCTGAAGGTACATGAGACAAATAATAATAATGATTATTAATTATGATATGATAATGGTGAGAATGTTGGTTTTGGTTATGGTGGTGATGATTATGGTGGTAATTGTGGCGATGGTGGTGACCGTGATGGTGGTGGTGATTTTGCTGGTGGTGATTTAAGATGGTGACGATGATCTGATGGTGGTAAAGATATGATTGTGATGGTTGTCACGCTAATGATGACAGTAGTGGTGATAGTGATGATGTGGTGATGCTGGTGATGACAGTACTGACGATGGTGGTAGTGATGATGGTGATGATGATTTGATTGTTTTTGTGGTAATGATGGTAGTTGTGAAACGTTTTAAGAAAATTAAGCTGTTGATTGAATATCTAAATGATTTAGAAAGTTTTATGTATTGCCATGGAAAACTGAAAGTGTTATTATGGGATGGTGAAAGTCCAATAGAAATGAATTATCAAGCTGAAACATAATCAGAATGACACTCTTGAAAAATTTCATTTTGCTGCCTGTAGCGTTACCGATGAGGTGTGTATGTGTGTGTAAACAATATTATTAGCAGCCTGCTCGCACCGCGGGTCAGAACACTTGAAACACTTGGCTGTCTGCCTTAAAGGAAAATGATGAGAGATAAGACTTAGTGTGTGTGTGTGTGTTTGAGACGGAGATCAGACACAGAGATCAGATGTGACACTGTGATTGAAACACCATCGCTCAGTCACACACACACACACACACACAAAGCTAATGGGCCCTGACCGAACGCTACTGAGAAACGAGAAGCGTCTGTCAGAGAGGAAGCTGTTTGTCGAGGCAGAGGATAAACAGCATTCATTCATATGCCGACTTTAAAGGTCAGATAAATGCGAAGCTAAAGATGATATACACAGATTTGATCACATAATGGACCCCTTTTCTTCTCCTGGTCGGCATACCGTCCTTACTCTTTAGCTGTAGCGGCGTGTTGCATCAGTGTACGTGATTTTAAAAACACGTTGTTGTCATGTTGAGAGATTACTGTAGGCTGTAGTATCAGAGGCAGCAATACTAACAAAAAACTAAAAAATGCTGTGTTCCTAGAAAGACCTGAGCACAACTACGAATCTAGTAGCTTGATTTCAGTTTGAAAGTTAGCGGTATTGTGGGTATAGAGGTGTAGCGGTATATACAGTACTGTGCAAAAGTCTTAGGCGCCGTATTATATGCTGTACCATTTTTTTTATTTATGTTTATCAGGCCCGCATAATCATGTACAAAAATATTTAGCATTTCCATATATAACTTCAAAATTAATAAATAAATAACATTACAGGAGAACATATGCATGACTGTGAAGATAAATAATATAGTAGAAGACAGAGCAGTTTTCAGATGGAAGCAAAAAAAAAATTAATGTACGCTCCTGGGATTTGCATAAAAACAGAAAGGAGCTCAAATTCTCCAGCAAGCTCAGTAAAACCTAACAGCTGTTTTCTTATAAAACTGCACAAATCTGTGTCTAAAACTCCTGATTTTAAGCAATGAGTTTTGACTCCAAATATTGAACTGTTTATTTTATTGCTCTTTATAGAAGTTTTTTTTTATGCAGAAATGTTTTCAAAAGCATCTTTTGCTTATGCCATATTTTTGCATGTGCACAAGACTTTTGCACAGAACTACAAGTAAAATAGTTGTTACAGTAGGTTTTACTGAGCTTGCTGGAGAATAGGAGTTCTTCTGGCAACTGCGTCACCCTGTATTTTCGCTGACTGATATAATCTAGCCTTGAGTGTGAGGGTGCCAATACTTATGGTTCAATAAATTTTACATTTGCAAAAAAACAAAACAAACCAAAAAAAAAAACACAGTTCACTGACTTATTTTCCTCTCTCTGCTATCTTTCCCTGATCATCTCCTGCAGACTGAAGGATGAGCAGCAGCAGCGTGATTATCTCCGGGAGGAATGTAGAGAAGATAAACACAACATCTCTCTCTCTCTCTCTCTCTCGCCCTGTTTCTCTCTATCTATGTCTCTGTCCATCTGTCTTTCTCTCCCTCTGAATCTCTTTCTGTTTCTCTCCTGGTCTCTCTTATTATTTTACAATCTACAGTATTATTAGGATTAACAAAGTGCACTATCTATCTATCTATCTATCTATCTATCTATCTATCTATCTATCTATCTTATCTCTCTCTTTTGCCCTTTCTGTTCTTCTCTTTGTCTATTCTTCCCTGACTGCCTCTCTCTCATACACAGTTTCCATCACTTTGTCATTTTTTAAAATCCTTTTCTCTACTTGTCTCTCCGATTCTTTTTCTTTCTATCCTTCTTTCTGAATCTTTTTCCCCCCATGTCTTCCTCTGATTATCTTTCTGTCCCTGTCTGCCCGCCTCAATCACTATATTTCTTCCTCTACCTCCCTCTCTTGTGTTTGACGAATCCTCCCCGTCTCTCTCTCCCTGTTCTTCTTACTTGTCTCACTCTTTCTCTCTGGCTTTCAAATTCTTTCATTTTCATCATTGTCTCTTTTTCCCCTTGTCTTTCTGTCTTCTTATCTCTGATTCTCTCAGTCTCTGGATGTCTGTCTCTCTCCCTGCCGCGCTCTCTCTCTCTCTCTCTCCACTATTTCTTCGGTTCAGTCAAAAATTTTTTTAACTCTAGTGTTTGTCCAATTCTTGTCCTTGTTTTCAGCGGCTCATTACTGCCTCATCCTCTGTCTCTCTCTCTCTCTTTCTCTCTCTCTCTCTTCGTGTCTGGGTCTTTAAATATTTACTCCAGTAAACTTCATACTTGATGTGAAGAAACCAAAACCAAACACGCAGCCAGTTTAATCATGTATTTGTTTATTTTTTTTATTCCCAGACTGACGTAGACGTATGAACGTCTGGAGTTTCTGTACACAGTGTAAAGTTCTGCCGCAGGATCCCGCATGCTGCTCGGGTCACATTCATCATCTTTGAACCTTAAAATAAATCCATTCTTACTCACCGGTTTGAAGCTGGACGTTGACGTGAGGACACGGCGTTGTTTCTTAACACACCGAGTAATTACAATTTTAAGGAAATTCTTAAAAAGATGGCAGTTATGCAGAATCACAGCATGAAACAGGCAGGATTTCACTCAGAACTGATTGAAACTTTATTAAAGTAACAGCAAATGAATATCGGTTGCTATAGTAACAACTCTTCAGAGGGACGAGTACGGCAACCGATCCGCCCTTATTTCATTTCGCTTTGATATTGATCTGGTGCAGATCTTAAGACTCAGCTGAGGAAAAACTAATGAAACTATAAAGGGATTAAAAAAGTCTGATATTTAATTTAAAAAGGCAAATAATTATATAACACACGTTTTGTATGACTGTGTGTCATAGTGTTCCGTACAGCGCTGCGGGCCAAACGTCTTACCACGTGGAGCATAAAGAACCGAGCCGAACAGATCACTTTTGTACTTGCTAGCTGGAGGACACGCGACGCCGGGATCACGAGAAGTCAGGAAGGTTTCTTTACATCCTGTGAGCCAGGGCTAGCATCAAGGGCTAGCGTCGCTGTGTGGAGCGCCAATCAGCTCAGCAGATTAGATTAATAAACCTGTGTGGGTGTTTTTGGTGAAACGTCAAATCTTTAGCTGTGTGGATAGAGCAGTTACGGCGAGAGTTAGTCTGTCTCTCTGTTTCACTTTCTGTCTCGGTGTAATTATGGGGTAATGATGGCGTACGCCTGTCACTCGCTGCTGCTTCACGCTGTGCGGATCCGGTTATTGGATTTGCCTCGGGTCGTCTGTAGAAACAACTCTCTCTTTATCTGTGTGTGTGCGTCGCTATCAAAGATCTAAAATCTCACCCTCGTTCAATAAACCTTAAACATCTTCCTACTCACGTTTTGTGAATGAGCTGTTACTATGGAAACAATACCACATCAGAACCTGCGCTGCTGTCGGGGGTTCCGTAACAAACTTCTGATACCTTCTGACCAATCAGACTCAACAGTGCAGATGATACGATGATGCCGGAATTAGGATTGTTATCGTTATTTTTAACTTGATTAAACATTTTGAATGTTATCTTTTCTTAGCGCCACCTGGAGGTGCTAGTCACGCTAGTCAATAAAAGCGTGACAACATTTTTTGTTGTCACGTAGCCGTTTTTTTTTTTTTTTTTTTTACCGGTTGACCGTGTCAAGCTTTTACGAGATGGTATCAAAATTTATCTAGACTAGTTCTATAAGACGCCAACAGATGGCAGCACAAGGCTGTGCACACAGTCACAGGGAGCACTGACCTTCATAAGTCAGAGTGCCAAAAGACATTGTCCAGTGTACACCGGGTGCTGTGTGACTGGCGTTATTCTGACCACGTCTGCTATTTCATCATGGACAGCGAGTTGGAACAAGGAGTGAGCGTCAGGTTCGCTGTGAAACTGGGCGTTTGACACGATTCAGCAAGTTTACAATGATGCTGCAACGAGTCATTCGAGGTGTTCTGAGAGGCATGCACACTTCATCGAGAATTCGTGCCCAGGGGCCAGACCGTCAATACTGCCAGGTTTTAAGGCGTCTGAGGGAGGACGTACGAAGGAAGCGATTGGATCTCAGGCGCGCTAATCTCAAAACTTTTTAAACTTTCAAATGTGCTGATCAGGTTAAGGTTTCTAAACAAAACAAACCGGGAAGTGTCTAAGCTTAGCATAGCTATAATTACTTAACAATCCTCTACGCTAGAACGCATTGCTTTTATCCAAAGGGTGTTTTATCAAACACCCCTTCTTCTTTAATAGGGTTTCAGGTTTTGTCTAGAACCTTTACTGGACACCTGACCTCAGAGGAAGCAGCTGATACACTCTGCATTTCTCAGTAGGTTTATTTCTACAGCGCCATCTGCAGGTGCTGGATGTGAATTTTTTTTTACCAAATGTTCCAGTAAACTTAGTCCACTTTGAACCCGTTAATCATGTGAGGTCAGTTTGCTTTAAATAAACCATAAAACGGGCGTGTCTGGTACAGGGTCAGGTTCAGCCCTTATCCACAGAGCAAACCTCGACCTTTGACGTGTTTTATACGCGTTGTGATCTATATGCGGTGTTTATATGCACTTATACACCGCAGTCCTCCAGTGCAGCAGATAAGACAGGAGATATTCTGATGCTTTTATTGATTTAGTGCCTGAGAGTGGTGGCTCATTTCTGAGGGCGGTACCATGACCTGTTCTACTTTAGCTCCCACATCACAGGATCAAGGTTAAGACCAGGTCTGTACTTCCTGATGAGCGATGTGTGTGATAAGCCTGATGTACACACTAATGCACTGTGGATTTTTGTACAGAGTTTCCACATTTTCCAGATGCTAAACCAAAAAAAAAAAAGAAAAAAGACGACATGGTGCTAGTATAAACACGCTAGCAAACACACAAACTACTAACGTATAACTTGTCAAGCAGTGTATACTAGAGTAGCATGCCTACTGTAACCGCACTGATAAAAGGACCAACAGGCAAAATTATTGAAGTGCCAGCATTAACATCAACACACTATAATACTGTAACAAATGCAGTAACGTGTGTATAGTAAACACACAAACACACAAGCAACCATAAACACTGGAGTAGCAAGCTTACCAAACCTCGAGCAGCACACCTACCTCAAACACACTAACAAGAGATTAAACTATCGTAACGTCTTGAGCAGCATGCCTACCACAAACTCGGTAACGAGATAAAATTACCGTAACGTGTCAAGCAGCACGCCTACCACAAACTCGCTAACAAGAGATTAAACTACCGTAATGTCTCGAGCAGCACGCCTACCACAAACACACTAACAAGAGATTAAACTACCGTAATGTCTCGAGCAGCACGCCTACCACAAACTCGCTAACAAGAGATAAAATTACCGTAACGTCTCAAGCAGCAAGCCTACCACAACGCACTAACAAGAGATTAAACTACCGTAATGTCTCGATCAGCACGCCTACCACAAACACACTAACAAGAGATTAAACTACCGTAATGTCTCGATCAGCACGCCTACCACAAACTCGCTAACAAGAGATTAAACTACCGTAATGTCTCGAGCAGCACGCCTACCACAAACAC
>JAQMYJ010000012.1:36811176-36821315 GCA_030014305.1 Clarias laeviceps | reverse complement strand
CACTAACAAGAGATTAAACTACCGTAATGTCTCGAGCAGCACGCCTACCACAACGCACTAACAAGAGATTAAACTACCGTAATGTCTCGATCAGCACGCCTACCACAAACTCGCTAACAAGAGATAAAATTACCGTAACGTCTCGAGCAGCACGCCTACCACAACGGACTAACAAGAGATTAAACTACCGTAATGTCTCAAGCAGCACGCTTACCACAAACGCATTAACAAGAGATCGAACTACCGTAATGTCTCGAGCAGCACCCCTACCAAAAAACGCACTGACAAGAATTCAAACTACCGTAAATTCTCAAAGCTAGACGCCTGCTACAAACACACCAACAAACAACCAAACTACTGCAAGTGCAGAAATACCACAGCAACAATTAACACACTTAAAAAATAACCTACCTAAGTATCTACGTAGCTATTTATATAGCACATCTAATGTAAACACAGTCATAAACAAACGTTCGTAATACTAGAATAGCACATTTACCATAAACATACATCACAAACTGTTTTAGTTGTTATGGATGTTTGTTCTGACAAACAGACAAACTGGTGTAACAGCTGGAGCAGTGAAATATACACTACTGCAAATAAGTTACAACACAGGCAGTGAGTCAGGCGTTAGGAAATGGCTTCTCTTATAGTCCAGGAAATACGGTGTTCCTGCTCCAGAAGTGGAATTACTGTGTGTTCTGTGTAGGAGGTGTTCAGATCCGGACAAAAGAAGGAAGAGAAAAGAACAGAACACACCATAACACTCAAGACAAGACCAAAAAAATCTTTATTAACCCTCCTGTAAGAGAGAGAGAGAGACTCAGCAGTCATCCGTCTCTTTCAAAAAAATAAAAAATCATTCATCATTTGAAAATAAAGTGATTAGTGAACATAAGAGCGAGCGAGCGAAGGATGCAGGACACAGAGGTCTCGGTGATGGAGATGAACAGGAGCCAGAGCAGAAACATGTCAAAAACCATTAAGGATCAGGTGAAGACGTGCAGCAATTAATATGAAATAATAATAATAATAATAAAAATAAAACAGTAGAATGTGAGAAATGGATAAAAGTAATTTCTGATTTGTGATTAAGGCCACGCTGGAAGTGGGAGGAAAAAACAAAAAAGAAAACAAAACCTCAAACAAGATTTCATTTTGTCCAGGAAATCATAATGTACACGTTCACCTCGAGTCAATCGCTTTTCATTAAAAAAAACATGAATGTAAATTAAAAGTCAGCTTTTATCAGCTCTAAAATTTCCTCTAGTCTAAAGGTTCAGTTGCGTGTGAGTGCAGGTGTGAGCGTTTAGGTTGCTGGTGTGTATCGCGTGTGTTTGTGTCTTCCAGCTCTTGTGCGATTCGTGCTCGTACTTCTGCTCGTCCTAAGAGCGCCTTAATTTGGCTCGCTCTCCTGTAAACACTCTGTCTCTCCGAGTCCAGCATCCTCCTGACCCACTGCGCGTCACACACGCGGCCTAAAGGGTGCACAAACATATAAGCAAGGCTTGTTATGGTTTGTAAATGGAAAATTAACACACGTAAAGGAAAAAAAAAAAAACAACACTGGAGGTCATGACAAATCATCATCATCGTTATCGTCTCTCGCACAAGAACACAACTACACACACACACACACACACACGTGTCCCTTCCTGTCGAGGTTCAGAGGTGCAGTTCGATATCGCAGTGGTCTCGAATTTTTACCGCAACCCAGTTTGCCTTTTTAAATCAATCAAAGGAAGGAAAAAAAAATACTTTATTCATCATCCGTGTGCAAAAAAAACCTGCATAGAGAATTCGTCCAGGTCCGACTTGTCCACGCACAGGCGACTCGTTCCGTCATTCTTACGCACAAATCCATCGACCCTGAAGCAGGGGAGGAGGAAAAAAGCGTGACCTGGGGCTCCGCCCAGGCAGCAGGAGGTTGAGGGTGTGAGGTCAGAGCTCGCGCTGTCATTTGGTGGCGGTAGTGGTGGGCGGAGCCTCGTCTTTGGGGGCGGAGCCGTTCTGCGTTTCCTCCATGTACTGCTGCACGGCGCGTGACACGGCGTCCTCCACCAGCCTCTTACTCAGACTCAGCAGCTCGTCGTCGTCGAGCTCCGGGCCACGTTTGCCACCTACACACACACACACACACACACGCATACACACACTTTCTTAACTCTACATCCATAGAAATATCGCACCAACAACCAGATGTGCTTTTTCTTTGTGACTTTTTCTAATGACTATGACAAAAACTGGATCTGGGAGACCAGCACACACACACGTGTGCCTAAAAACTAAACTGCAGGATGTTCAACAAATACAGCATGTGAGGAGTGTGAGTGCGAGTGAGTGTTTAGGGAGAAGACAGAGCTTTGTCGGAGAGACACGTACTTGTCCGTGTGGTGCGTGGTGCGCTCTGCAGAAGATCTGTAAGACAAACACAACCTGTTTAACATCCGAGTCAGGATCAAAACCCGAACCCAGGATCAGAGCCCGAACTCAGGATCAAAACACAAACCCAGGATCAAAACCCCAACCCAGAATCAGAGCCCGAACCCAGGATCAAAACCCAAACCCAGAATCAGAGCCCGAACCCAGGATCAAAACCCGAACCCAGGATCAGAACACAAACCCAGGATCCAAACCCGAACCCAAAATCAAAACCCGAACGCGAACCGAGGATCAAAACCCGAACCCAGGATCAGAACCCTCATCCGATCACATGACTGTGTCGTGTCATGGCTCGCTACAGCTAGATCACCGCTAGGTTTCAGGGAAAGCTTATTAACAGGTCAACAGTAAGGCACAATATCGCCTGGAAGTCTAAAGTTCACACGAGTGTTTATAGAGCATAAGACAAGGACAGGTTTGTTATCAGGGAAATATTTCTTTATCTTGAAGTAAGTTTGAAGTTCACTGCGCGATTATTTAAAGGCAACACCAGTGTGACAAAATCAGCTCGCGAGATGGATCTGGTTAACCAGGTACAATTAATACGCAAAATTTTTATTGTTAACGTCAAATGCTTTAACAGAGCTGGGATTCCAAATTGATTGGTCTATAATAAGCTCCGCCTCTAGATCAGAATAACAGTTCCTCTTTAGGTGTGAGTTTTACCTTACTGCTGTGACCTGTTAATAAACCTGAGTCCCGGAACTTATTCCCCCATGTGATCCTACACCTGATTCTGATTTCACTCTCATGCAGGAAAATCGTTCAGATCGTTGATTTGGAATCATTTGTGACGTGAAATGCTTCTGATTACGAAGCGTCCACTGAAAGTGTCCTTACACCTTATATCTTATCTTACAACACCTCAGTAAAGACAGTTGGTGTAAAACACACACACACACACACACACACACACACACACGCATATCAAAATAAACAACTGTTGCAAAAGATGACCTAAGGAACGTATAAAAAGTCAGGTACGGCTAGTGATGAGAAGACGCTTCGAGCAGGAAACATTAAGTACTAGAGCTTTATGTTAGACTTTAAAAAATCTCGTACGGTACTGTATTATTTGTTTTATCGCCTGTTTGTAGTAACATGAGGAAGACTACAGAGACCCAGCCCAGTCTCTAAACGCTGTACATGGAACCCCAACACAACCAGACATATTGTGATTTTTATAGTATGTCCTCAACGTTCAAGGTCAACTGTATTTGATGGTGATGCAAAAAAAAAAAAAGTGCTTTTCTAGGAGCAACATTTAAATGTCAGCATGGCTATGTAGAGGTTCTTTATTTAAACAGTTATTTTGCTCTGCCCACACATATCCTTTCGCGCTTGGTGCAGCTAACAAACCGCACGTGCTGGAGCTGGCGACCGTCAGTTAGCGAACGAAAGTTAGTGTAATTAACCCATTAATTCCAGGGAAACTCACCAGATTTACTTTATATTTCCACTTATTCCACTTTTGAATATCACCTCCGTTAACTTCCAGGTTCCAAATAACGTTAAATGGAAAGCTAGTGCACTCTACAATTCCACACACTAAGTAGTGCTCTTGATCAGGGATTTAGGATTCAGCCTTGTGTTAGAAGCTAGTTAGCTTTGTAGCTAAGTGTTAGCCGTGAACAGAACGACACGGACGGTTCAGAAGCGATTCAGAACAACTTAGAAGCGATGAACATACATAACATATCGTTATCAGATGTGTGTTGTTGCTGAAAGTGGTTCTGTGACTGGTTGTGAATGTGGCAGCTGCTCTTTCCTCAGGTAACATCTGGTTTACATCACCTGGGACACGCCCACTACACGTCACAGTGCTTCAGATTACTCGGCCAATAACTTGGGTCAAAGTCCAATAACTTAAAATCGATTTTGATAAGACGGGCTTGTAATTACTGTAGGTTAAAAAAATATATATATATATTTACAATGTTTCAAATTCAAGAATGTGGATAAATGAACATAAATGCAAATTTTCAATATGCGTGTCATCGAAAAATACTAATTTACTTTCTAGCTGGCCTAACTGAGTAAAGTTGCTGATTTCACAATTCATATGTATTATTTAAAATCAATATTAAATTATTTTTTTCAATGTTGAAAAATAATAAATAAATACTATATTGCAAGATATGAACAGAATATCTAGAAGAAGTACTGGTACTGCTGCAGTGTTGTGAAATTCTGCCCCCTATATGACGCCATGGTAGATATTGTAGGTTATGTAGGAAAGCCTTCGAGAATGGTGAGGTGATACTTTTCGTAATATTAACACCCAAACTCGCGACGTTAAACGATTCGAGGACAAATTTCTATCCAAGCGCTTTTAAAAAAATCTCAGCACTGCACGTTCAATGCTTTTGAAACGACACACACAAACACACACATACACACACAAAGATCTCGAACACCTGTACAACCTCACAGACACTACATTAAGCACCTCCGCATCTCACACACACACACACACGCCCACGCAGGCTTCAGGACACGACGACGTCCTTCAGCTGTACCAGCCGCTGTTGTTGTTCCACAGGAAGCAGTCTGATTATATAAGTTTATGAGCGCTGTAAACAGCGAACAATCAGCCTCTCTCGCTCTCAGATCCGTGAGAACCTGCTGAGGGGAGCTGACAGTGCGCTGAGCATGCTGGGGCATGGGCTGTCTACAGATTTACACTTCAAACTCTAATATGTCAGAGGTCCTTCTCCATGATAAAGAGGCTAATAGGATCTAGCATTAAATGTTAGCGAACACTTTAAGGCTTCACGTTCGTTGGTGTTAAAACAAAACAAATTTCAGTACTGCATTTGTAAGCCGATGAACGTATGAACAGTTTGAAAGCAAAATGAGATAAATGCAATTATTTGTCTTTTCCTTATTTCGGTGGATTATGATTCACTGACACACAAGGTTGGCCGTAACAAAATGTTTAATTTACAAACTGCTATAAAAACCTATTTTAGAGACTGTTTTGCGAAACACGACATGTAGGCGCTTGATTTTTTTTTCGAGCAAAAGCAGACACGTCCTGACTAGTCACCTGCAATGTCTTCACGTGATCAGCGGTCTTGCACAGTGGCAGCTACACGTGGTCTACATGTGGTCAAGTGTCTTTTGGAGAATGTTGAAGACCTTTGCGATCACGCCAGCTGTAATACGTTACAGGAATGCGTCACTTAAACGTTCTGTGAACCATGTGAATCCAAGATGTTAACAGGAGTAACAGGAGATACAGCGCTGTGTGTGTGTGTGTGTGTGTGTGTGTGTGTGTGTGTGGGAAGCTGCTAGTTAAACAGTGCAGACCTGTACTACGATAGCGTGCTGTCTTCATGCACTTCGGTGCTGTAAAGTGAAGTTTATTTGGGTTGCTTATAATGTTTTTCATTATCTTCTAAAATAATTTTGATCTTTGTTTAAAAAACAAACAAACAAATAGTTATGCTGAATTACAGCCAGACACTTTCATTTTAAACCCTTAAACATTTGGACTATATACAGTATTTTTTTCTAGCTGTTTATATTCTAAGCTATATATACAGTGACACCTTGAATTGCGAGTATAATTTGTTCTGAAAGTGTGTTTGTACATCAAAACACTCGTATATCAAATTTCCCCATAAGAAATAATGGAAACTCAGACGATTCATTCCACCACCCATAATTATTCATATAAAAATAATTAATACAAAATATAAAGTAAAAATAAAAAAAATTAACCTGCACTTTACCTTTGAAAAGAATCCAGGCAGAGCAGTGTTTCCGTTAGTGTGTGTGTGTGTGTGTGTGTGTGTGCGTGTGTGAAGCTGAAGTAAGACAAGGGAGGAAAGGAGGAGGGAGGGGGCTACTGTGTAGGGAAACTTACACACACACACACACACCATCGGAAACACTGCTCTGTTGGGAAACTACTTCTAATGACATTTGCGCTCAAACACACTAACGAAATCCCTGCTCTCTGACAGAGAGAGACTCTGTATCTTTAACAAAGAACCTCTCTAATGACACTTGCTTTTGCTTTTCGCATGCGCACACAAACACACACACACGGTCACAGTGCACACTGATGACTATACGAGTGACGCATGCGCACTTAGACTGAGCATTGGAGACGATTACCCACCATCCCGCAACAAGAGAGAGAGAAGAACCATTGGCTCAGTTGTGATCATGTGACACTCGGCAGACAAAGCACATGTGTACAGCTTGTATGTCAAGACCTTAAAATTATTTTTTAAAAATTAGCTCGTGTTGCAAAACGCTCGCAGACCGAGTTAGTCGCAATTCAAGGTTCCACTGTACATCATTTCTTTATTATAATTCTTTTAAATTCAGACTTTCTCTCTCAGGAATTGTGAGTTTCTGAATTGTGTGATTGTAGAGAGCTTAATGATGTTCCTCCTCAGAGAGAAATGTTTGGACTTTAAAACACCGTTTTCATTCTCCAAGAGCGCGTACTTGCCAATTACATGAGCAGAGCTTCATTTAACTTTATGGCAGATTAACCGGCGGGAAAACGGCTGTAACTTAACTGTTTAAACACACGGGGACGTACAGTAAGGGAAGTAAGTGCTTTCCCAAACTGAGATAAAATGAAATATTCTCGCAGCCAGATCTGGAGAGAGTCCTAAATATGAGAGACATTACACCAGCTGGAGCTGTTCAGTCAGGACCGTCATTTAAACCAAATATCCTAGTTGTACAATGTAACAGAAGGAAATGTACGTCAGATATTTTAAAGGCAGGTTTATTTAAACAGCACGTTTCATACGCAAAGGCAATTTATGGTGCTTCACTTAAATACAAGCAAAGTCCATTAGCAGGAGATTAAAAACCTAATGGCAGGATTCAATCGGGAAAAAACAGCAGAATGACTTTACCCTCAGTAAGAAATTGAAAACAGTAGAGCACAAAAAAAAAAAATGCATTAAAAAAAAAGACAGTGAAAAAATATGCAATATCATGCAATATTCTGACTTTTAGAGGTATATCTCAAATACTCCACCAACATGGGCTATAAATCTAATGTTTAAATATTTACTCAGGGTTGTAACTTAACCCTCTGACCATCATAAACACAGAGTTAATGCCCTCACGCTGAGAGCTCTAAGGCAAATATTCCAACATTCAGGACTGCAACATACAGATATTGTATCTGCACTCCGAGCTGTAACTCCAATATCACAGCCAACAGTGATGCAACGTACATGGTACAAATTTTCAATATCCTAGAAATAACGACTATAACTTAAATATTTATGCAGCTGGGAATGCAAATTAGATATTCTGGCAATCAAACTTAAGCAGTTTAAGCTGCACCTCAGACAGATCTACACCGCGAATGATTTAACAGTCAGGTAACAGTAACTCAAATAATTCAGTAGTCAAGACTGTAGCTAAATTTATCACTCATGACTGTAACTCAAATACTGTATCCTGCATGACCGTGACTTATATAATTTAGCAGTCAGGACTGTGACAAGTACTGTAGTTAAGTTACAGATAGTTAAGACTGTAACTTATTTATTTAGCAGTCAGCACTCAAACTCCAATAACTGAACAGTCAAGACTGTAACTCTAATGATTTAGGATTTAGGACTTTAAACTAAATTTAACAGTCAGGATTGCTACTCAAATAAATTAGCTGGCAGGACTGCAACTCAAATTTAGCAGTTAGGGCTGTAACCCCACGCAGGGGATATAATTCATACACTAGCAGCACTTTCACTCAATTAACCTTGCAGTCAGAACAATCATTTTAAACATTTTGTGCAGCTAATTGTAACTCAAATCCAATTAAGGCTGTGGAATACATATCTTAACAGACTGCTCTATAATTCAATTGTCTCAGTTGACATTTTTACATTAAGGCATTTGGCAGATGCTCTTATCCAGCAGAGCGACTTACAAAAGTGCTTTAAAGTTTCCGTTCTTAGACAGTAAATACTTACACTGGTTACTAGGTTACTAACTAAGTACCATCAGTCAAACACTGTTGAGAAGTTGTTGTTTTTAGTGGGGGTGTATGGCATTAACTCAAGAAGACAAGTTGCATCATGTCTCCCAGAATAAGCTTAGTTTGGGACTCCCATATCAGTCTTCTTCTTATTATTATTATTTGTGTGTTTCCTGCGTGTCCACCATGTACGTATGTGTATTGGGCACAGCTGAGTTGAATAAGTGAAAGAAATCAGTGTTCTCATTGTCGTAACAGCCCAGGACTGGGAATGAATAGCAATACAGCAGTGTGAGAACTTGGCTAGGACTCCTGAGCTAGCAGCCAGTAGCATTGTGGGCTTGTGCCCAACTCCTTCAAGCTGCTCCGGAGGAACTGGCACTGTGGTTTGTTATACAAGTCAATTTGAGGAACAGCGACGTGTCAGCTAAACTGATAAAAGCTGATAAATATAAATTAAAGTGCTACTATGCTCCAGATTGGGATATTAGCACTTAATCGTTTGACATGCAAGATGTTTAATGTTTATGATGTTGGAATGATAAAAGGAGCTGCCATGTGATCTAGTTCAGCTTTTTAGCTTCTGCAGCTCTTCTATTCTAATTAAAGCTAAAGCTGTGGGCTAATTTCCCAGACGCAAATCAGATTTGGCTTTCCGTTTAACTCAAATACCAATGTTGATGAATCATTGAAAATCGTGATTAGTCCTCAGCTAAGGGACAGTTCAGCCAAGAGAGACATGTGCACTAAGGGTCTTCTGCCTCAAAATTAAGTCAGTGGGACAGGACACGTTGGTGTCAGGACTATCACGCAAACGATTTAGCAGTCAGGACTCTAATACACCTGGTTAAGCAATTCAACAGCCAGGACTGTAAGTAAAAAAAAAAAAAAGCAATCTGGACTGTAACTCATATCATTTTGCATTTACAACTACAACTCATATAATTCAGCATTTAGAGATGTAACTAAAATATTACATTTAGAACTGTAACTCAAATAATTTTATATTTAGAACTGTAACTAAAATAATTTTATATTTAGAACTGTAACTAAAATAATTTTGCATTTACAACTACAACTCATAATTTAGCATTTAGAACTGTAACTCAAATAATATTGCACTCAGAGCTGTAACTCAAATAATTGTGCATTTACAACTACAACTCATAATTTTGCATTTAGAACTGTAACTCATAATTCAGCATTTAGAGATGTAACTAAAAATATTACATTTAGAACTGTAACTCAAATAATTTTATATTTAGAACTGTAACTCAAATAATTTTGCATTTAGAACTACAACTCATAATTTTGCATTTATAACTGTAACTCAATTAATTTTGCATTTATAACTGTAACTCAATTAATTTTGCATTTATAACTGTAACTCAAATAATTTAGCATTTATAACTATGCCTCAATTTTGCATTTAGAACTGTAACTCATATAATTTTGCATTTATAACTAACTTAAATAACTTTACATTTATAACTGTAACTCAATTTTACATTTAGAACTATAACTCAATTTTGCATTTATAACTAAGTCATAATTTTGCATTTATAAATAACTTTAATAACTTTACATTTATACACGCACTTTAAAACAGACAACTCGGAAATTAGAACGTAAATGGCGTCAAACTAAATTGTTATTATTTCAAATAGCATGGAAGGAGAGCATCCTGAAATATAGAAAAGCTCTTAGTGTAGCTAGATCAACGTATCTCTCC
>JAQMYJ010000012.1:36793433-36806233 GCA_030014305.1 Clarias laeviceps | reverse complement strand
TACACTACACTGAAATACTACACTAAATACTACAATGACACTGCATTAAATACTCCGCTACACTAAAATACCCCTATATCACTGCATCAAATACTATATGGCACTAAATACTTCAACAACACTACATTAAATACTACACTACACTGAAATACTACACTAAATACTACAATGACACTGCATTAAATACTCCGCTACACTAAAATACCCCTATGTCACTGCATCAAATACTATATGGCACTAAATACTTCAACAACATTACATTAAATACTAAACTAAATACTACACTGGTATTGCATTAAATACTCTGCTACACTAAAATACCCCTATACCATGGCATCAAATACTATACTACACTAACACTAAATACTTGAAACAATGCTGTATTAAATACTACACTACATTAAATACTTCAACACTACTACATTAAATACTATACTACACTAAATATTTCAGCACTGCTACATTAAAAACTACAATACACTGAAATACTCTAATAACACTGCATTAAATAAACACTAAATACTACACTAAATACTATAAAATACTGCATTAAATACTATGCTTCACTAAAATATCCTATACTAATGCATCAAATAATATACTACACAAAATACTTCAACAACACTGCATTCAATACTACACTATATTAAATATTTCAACATTATTGCATTAAATACTACACTACATGAAGTACTTCCTTGAACATTAAGTGCTTTGGTATAATGATTACTGCATAAAATACTGCACTAAAATACTTCAGCAATGGTACATTAAATATTATGCTATACTACCATATTCCAACACTACTACATTAAATACTACACTAAACAAAGATATTACACCACTGCAATAAATACTACATTAATCTTAAATTAAACACCACTACATTGAATACTCCACTACACTAAAATACTTCAGCAGTGGTATATTAAACAATACACTACACTTGAACACTCCAACTGCACTACATTAAATACTATACTGAACTAGACTAAGCACTACAACACTGCTGAACTAAATACTACATTAACATACACCAACAGCACTACATTAAATACTACCCTAAACTAAAATATTTCAAAACCACTACATTATTATTACACTGCACCAGAAAACACTACATTAAATACTACATGAAATACTGCACTACACGAAAACACTTCAACACCACTACATTAAATACTACATGAAATAGTCCAACATCAGCGTATTAAATACTACACTACATTATTTCAACACCACTGCAGTAAATACTATACTACACTAAAATACATCATTGCTACATTAAATACTACACTAAATACTACACTAAAACACTTCAACACTAGTGCATGAAATACCTCAACACCACTACATTAAATGCTACACTATACAAAGTATCTCAACACTTCAACTCCACTACATTATTACTGCTCTACACCAAAAACATTTACATTAAATACTACACAACACTACACTACACCACTGCATTAAATACTACACTACAATAAAGCAAAAATACTGCATTTCACAGCAGGAACATGAACCGCATGACAGTAAACTACCACATCCCGACTGCTAAAATGCAGCACTGAAATTCGATGATACAAAACGTTCTAGACTCTGTTAAAATACGACACTACAATACACTTCAATACTCACTCCAGTAAAACACCACTCTACGCTTAAATACCTACAACCACCTACAACAGTTCTGAAGTAAACTGTTCATTAACATCAGCAGTACTCGGTGTACAGCGTGTCTATAGTGCACACGGTCTAGTGCATCACGCGGCTGTTATGCTAATGAAACAAACGTTTTTTTTTTGTTTTTTTCTGGATATGGAAGCCGAGTGAGTGAGCGACAGAAACCCTTGGGGTGTCGATCGTCTCTGGAGGAAGCAGCGGGGATATATTTGTACAGAGTAGAATGACGTGTCTGTGGCACACTCTGAGCCCCTCGCACGTTCTCGTTCTCGTCTGGTGGCAGATCGATTATCAGCTCTGTCTGGAGAGGGAGCGGTAGACAAGTCGCATCGTCTGGCGTTATTATCAGACGGGAACTCATTTTCCGTCAGCAGGAAATCGTACAGTGGGTTTGTCATCTCTACAGAAGGGCATCATGGATAAGGTTATCATCGTTTTAGAGCAGGAGGACGATGAACGAACAGCCAAAAAATAAAAAGGGAATTGAATAAAAAATAATAATACATTAAAAATGAAGTTTTCTTCCGGGTCGTGTTCCAACTGTAGGTCTTGTATTCATTCTCCCACGGCTATAAATGTCCATTCTGAGTCACACATCACCTCTATTAATGAGTTTATTGCCGTCAGTGAAAGGTGTAGGAGTCTCACACACACACATTTTCGGTCATGAGCCAGTAGTTCAGGTGCTTATTTTCCGTAAAACTATAATAACACACTGTGACACAATCTAACAATGATCAAAGCAGAAGATAAACTGACACTAATTTGCATAATTATGTTTTTTTTTTTTATGATAACATCTGCCAGAATAATTTATATAAGATGGAATATTTGGATTATTTTTCTCTTCACTTAAAACTTTCAATCTAATTATTTTGTGTTTTCTACTGTAAAAAAAAGAATTGAATTTGCAGCATTCTTCGGCGACAAAAGCAGCCGTGACATTTCCACAGCAGGCGCGGAACACCTTGAGCGCTAACCTAATCTGTGCTAACCACACCGGCTCTCGCATTTGCCAACAGACATGCTGTTACAGGCAGCGTCACAAAATCGAGCCGCGTTCTACTCCGGATCTCAGCGGGGTCCGAACCGCCAAACATCCACGTCGTCGAACACACTCGTCCCCCCGCTGCCTCAGCGCTCGCACCCAGCTCCACCGCTAAAGAGCACTCGGATTACTGATGTTTGTGAAATGTTTGCTCATGCGGAGACACTGCCGAAATCCTGAGCCCCGGAGCTTGGCTGGCCGTTCCTGATAACCTTCCCATCGCCTCCCATCGTGAACCCAGAGGCACGGCTTAAATAAAGCAGGGGAAGTGTATTAGGATTTCTGGAGCAAAGCATTATGGGTACGTATTTGACATTCAAATATCTAAAGCAGGCCGGGGAACGTATTAAAATTTGGAAGTTCTTAAAGCAGAGTTACATGAGTAGGTGCTCGAAATTTCGAGAGCACCCTGTGTAAAACCTCGGACACAAATATTCTTACAAACGGCGGGTTCGTACGAATCTCCCTGTTCCTACGAATTCAGTCATTCGTGGCGAGGATTATCTACTGCCTCCTTAGGAAGTTGGTATGGCTGCCGTTTAATTCTTACGAACAGATTAAGGTATTCTTGAGAAAAAAGTTGACTTTTCTATCGTACGGTGGCCGTAGAGTTCTTACGTTTGCCTTACGGTTGCCATAGGACCTTCCTACAGCCTACATAAGTCGATCTTACCAATATTTTTGTCTAAAGGTGGTCGTACGGCACCCATACATGCACCTTATGGCACTCTCAAGTACTTGGTAGAAACATCTCCTTGAAAATTGACTTAACCGCAGAATGTGGGTGGATGTCATTTGACCCATAAGCAACTTATAGTGTTCTTGTCGCATACCCACAGACACCGTAAGAATATGGGTTTAGGGAAATGTCTTCTAAATGTAAATGATCCACGAACATTGTATGTTGTTGTGAGATTGTTCCTAAGGTGCTCCAAATGTGGCTCTACGAAGAGTGGATTTCATGCCGCGTTCGGAGGAAAGACAAGACAAGACCATCCACCTACAAAAGGTTTTGTAGACCTACGAGGCTACAAATGCTAGATTCTTATAAGGCCATAGGAAATACTCTGAAAATTGTTCGTACGGTGTTAGCAGCCGTTCGTATGGGTATTTGTGACATTAAGTATGTAGAATCCCTAGAGCACAGGATCCCAAATAAACCTTGAAAATCTCTAAAGTAGAACGTATTGTAATGTGTTTAAAACTTCCAGAACAAAAGACGAAGGAAGACTGTTTGAAACGTTCAGTGCAGTGTATTGGGTAAGTGTTCAAAATGTTTTAGAGTACACGGAGTATGTGGGGGAACTTTTTATAGCAGAGTACACCAAATACGTTTACACCAAAAGTAGCAAGCTCGGTGGGTTTAAATTTTTAGGGCAGAGTACCGAGTAACTGTTTGTAATTGTCTAGAGTAGAATACACCAAATCAGTGTTTCAAATTTCTAGAACAAAGGATCAAGAATTAGTGTTTGAAATTCGAATAAGTGGTAGAATTTTCTAGAGCTAAGTACTGAGTATGCACTTGAAATTTCTAGAACAACGGATCAAGAATTAGTGTGTGAAATTCAAATAAGTGGTAGAATTTTCTAGAGCTAAGTACTGAGTATGCACTTGAAATTTCTAGAACATAGTACTGAAGAAGGGTTAAAAATAGTTGGAGCAGGAAACCAAATAAGTGTTTAAAATTTCTAGAGCAAAGTAATGAGCAAGTATTTGACTACTGAGTAATTGTTTGCAATTTCTAGAGCAGAGTACTGGGTTAGATTTTGAAATTGTCTAGCCCAGAAAACCCCAAATTAGTGTTTTGAAAGCAAAGGATCGAAAATGAGTGTTTGAAATTCCAAGAGTACAGAATAAGTGTTTGAAATTTCTAGAGTGGAGACCTGAGTAATTGTTTGAAACTTCTAGAGCAAAGTGCTGAGTATGTATTAGACATTTCTGAGACAAAGTACCATGAGTTAGGATTGACTCCTTTAGCAATTTTAAACCCTTACTTACGGTATTTTGCCACAGAAGGTTTAAAAACGTACTTATCGTCCTCTTACTTTAGAAATGTCAATTGCTAGCGTAGTGTATTCCAAGTTTTTTTTCTAATCTATGTAAAGGTTAATCTGTACTCACTACTCATTAAGTGTACCTAGTTTAAATGTCTTGAGAGGACTGGCCTCAGTAACAGTTGAAAATTTCTGGAACCGAGTACGTAGAGTTTTATAAATGTTTACAACAAATGGCCTGTGTGTCAAACCTTTCTAGAGCAGAGTACTGAGAGTACCAGTGTGAAATTAAGGAGAATACTGGGAATGTCATGACGAAAGTGTCCCAAGTAAGTGTTTGAAATGTCTAGAGCACCACACGAGTACGATCATGTCTACATTTCTAGAGCAGGGAACCACTGATTGGATTGGTTTTGCCGAGGTTATTCTAATATCAGGGTGTCCAACAGTGTAAGGCTTTAGGATCTACGTGGATCGATGGATTTAAGGACCTACATCATGAGAGACACAGAAAACGAGTAAATGTATGATGCATTTCTGGAGATCTGGGCAATGGAGGCTGAGAATGTACATGAGGTGGGATTTTTACTTTTTAATCTGTCTAGAGCCTTGTCCTGGAGAATCCCCTTGAAGCACTGTGGATCTAGTTTAAGTGGATTTGGAACATCTGTTTGTAGATCACAATGGTTTTGAAATGGTTCATGAAAGATTATAGAGTCGCTTAGCTGAGCAAAGAATAACCCAAATTTCATGGATGAGGATTTGGACCTGAGCTCAGACAATCTAAACGGGATGAATTTGGATTTGGAGCATCAAGATGTTGTACAAGATGATGTCGATTTGGAGGAGTCAGGTTTTAAAGATGAAGTACAAGTAGATTTAGAACTTAGGCGGAGGATAGACATCTGGTGGATTCAGACGTGTGGATCTAGCGTGTAAAAAGGATGCTTTGATGTTTAGGATCTGGATCATGTAGGTTCTGCACATGCGATGTACCTTCATTAACTCTTGAGATTAAACACCTGCTCGTCATCGTCTAATCAGTATCCCTGATTAGTGTGTTCATTACAGCTGTATTGTGATTCAAATCGACTTTGCGAGCTGCTAATGAGACAGATTTAAACGGCGAAACACTCGACGGAACCTCAATAACAGCCCAGATTTACTGATTCTACAAACACTCAGGGTTACCAAGCCAACCGATAAGTACCTGTCTGTTGATTATCCTTTTGTAAATCACGCCGTTTGCACTTTCCGCGTGTTCGGCAGCGGAAATGTTGTGCATACGTTCAGAAAAACGTTCCTCATTCACACTACTCTATATCACATGAGGACAGATCACATCCTGTCTGTAGTGTAATCTGCTCCGTACTAAAGACTAGTACATAATAACACCATGTGTGAGATGTAATGATAGTGTGTGTGTACAGCACCACCTAATGGATATCTGAATAAAATAATATTCATAAATTAGGTGGACTGAGATAAATCTCAAATAAATTTAAAACAAAATGACTGACAAACTGTTTATTTAATTATTTTTTTTTATTCCTGTTTAATTAAAAAGTCAGGTCATTACACATATCGCCCTTCATTTCTGAAGACTGAAAGCTGTTTTAATGTGGACCTATTACGCAAAATTTAAGTTTAGATCATTTTTAACGGCAATTAGATTTTCCCTTTATTGTTAGCACCCCGTCCCCTGGCTTATTGCTCAGCTCCGCTGTTATCTGGATGGGTGTGGCTCAGTACTACAGTAGCTCATTTACATAGACACTGTGTTTGGATTAAAAGTTTCACCATTAACACACACACACACACACACACACACACACACACACTCTGGGGAAGCTCTGAGACCAGTGTTAACATAAGGTAGTCAAATATGGGACCTTTAAAATACAAGGGTGATGCACAATTATTCCCTTATATCTCACACAGTCAGACTTTCAACTGATTGGTTCCCTGAAAGCAGCCCTACCAGGACAAAGATTCACTTCTGAGTTTAATAATTAAAATAAATTCTACAGCCAGTGGAGTGCAGATCATTTTTGACTCACCCTCGTATGTTTAATACAGGCATTTATATTAACACAGAGGAATATAAAATTCTAGAAATATCCTTAAAATGAATCTTGAATGAAAAAATGATCTTTCGTTCTCTCTCTCTCGCCCGAAACTTAAGCCTTTGCGTGTATTTTTATTCCTCCTGTCTCATTCGAAAACTCCTTTGAATGTGTTCATATTCGAGCCTGCTGCACACGACTCCATCATCTAAGATTAGAAACACTGAAATTAGAAATGAATGCTCATCACGATGAGGAAACCGAGCCGCACTCCTCTGACTGGGGATAAACAAAAACACAGAGGACTTACTGGGGCGTTAGGATTTAATCAGATCACATAGTGACACATAATGCAATTGCGATATAAGCCAGTGGTGAGTAGAGGATGGGAGTTACTGTATGTGATCAGGTGTGGACGTATTGGTTAACGCACGAGCAGCGATGTTTTGTTCTAAGTAAAGACGAGAGAGAGAGAGAGAGAGAGAGAGGTGACTGATTAACACCAACGTAAAAGTGCATTGCAGTAATCCAAACTGGAACCAATAAAAGCATGTATCCCCTTTTCAAGGTCGCTGCGTGATAGAACAGGATTCACTTTAGCCAGCAGGCGAAGTTGGAAAAAGCTTGCTTTTAAGACAGAATGAATCTGTTTATCGAATTTCATGCTGCTGCCGCCGAATATAACTCCAAGATTTCTAAGCAAGTAAGATCGGGGCAAGGTCCCAGAGGTCTGAGTTTAAACTTCTTGTGGTTTGATGGTTTTGAAACAATCGAATATTATGTGGGGTGCATTGTTCCCTTCTTAGCTTTACAGGCATGTAAATTTGTACTGTATATCATCAGCATAACAGTGAAAAGAAAGATTATTTTGCGTAAATATTGACCCCAGAGGGTGCAGATACAGCGAAAAGAGGAGAGGGCCGAGAATAGATCCCTGTGGTACCCCACGGGAGAAAGAGAGGCACGGGAAGAGAAGAAATCACCAATCATGCCTGTAAAAACTGTGATTAAATGTAACATGCTGTATTCAAACATATTTATGCCAAAATTTATTCATCAATAAAAACAAGTAGTTCAATTACTAACAAACTCTATACACATTCCTGACGGGATTTAGATTTATATGTGATTAATTGTGCAGCACTAGAACTTACCGAATCCTATAAGCAGTATCTTGAAACCGAAACAGACCACGTGTAGTAGAACACAAACCCACGCACACTACATCTATGTGGTTGGCTCTCACCTCCACCCTCTCGCTTACCGCCCACCCGAGATGACCAGAGTAAACTCACTGTCACTGAAGAGCTCTTCACTAACACGTTCACACACTCCTCTCCACACCAGGAGCGTCACACAAACCAACAAGTTACAGGAATGAGGAAGCTTTTTCAACCAAACCCACTCGTTTTCAGGAAAATAAAATACATTTTTCCTTCAGCAATATTGCACAACTCGTTGCTTTCAGTAAGAGCAGATTGAACTTTTTTTGTTCTTTATATGGTCTAACTGTGATGTGTTTAATAATTATTTTACTGTGTTTTACTATATATGGGCGGAGCTAGATTACACTCACTCATTTTATTCATTATTATTTATTTTTATGTTATACATATTATACAGAAAATGTGTGTGGGCCAAAGAAGCTACTTCTGAAGTTTATACAACATGGAAGTGATCTTGCTTCCCTAAAAATTTCAAGTTCAGCTGTTTTGAAGAGATGATTTTATGTGACCCCACAATGGCCATTTTTCAGCGTTATATTGTCTCGCTTCAAACTATATCATTCTATCATTTAAAATGCAAATTATTCATATTTCTTTTTCAGTATTGATACTAAAATTGGTGTAAGCTTCCAGAAGCATATGACCTGTAAAAATTATTGCTTAAATTGATTTTTGGGAAAAAAGCTTAAAAAGCAAAAAAGAAAAAATCTGTAGTGTCCGTAACCATGTCAAAGTCATGCTGCGATATCCTAACAATTTTGCATTTTAGAATAATACACTTTTTCAGGTTTATGTCTTTTCATGTAAAATCTAAATTGGCCAAGTTTAATCTGGATGACAGTTAAGACCGTTGAAAGATTTGAATAAAAATAATTAGTTACGGACACTACGGACATAAAAGGGCATGAAACTGTATTTAGCAAACTGTGTTCTTTTTATTTGATAAAAATATAAATGTGTATGAATAAATATTTACAAAATACGAAGCATGGAAACATTACCAGAAACAATACATTTGTACCTGTGATGTGCCATTTCTTTATCATCTTAAATGAAACAATGGCATCTAGTGGTAGACAGGTGACACAACAAGGCTCCCAATTTCCCCGGCCCTGACAGTTCTAGAGCCTGATACTAAACTCTGCTTTACTCATTCAGTACCACTGAATTGTTTTGCTTGGCACACTGGACATCGCTGAAAAAAAAAGACTTCCAGAGAGCAGCAGACTTGTGTTGTGCTGTTGCAGGGTGACGTAGTCAAGGATATGAACTCTCCGTATCAGCTGCCTGCTCGTGGCTGGATCACCCAAAATAGACATTTAGAAAAAGCCTGAACCCAAACTCGTTCACATAAACTGGACCACTGTGATAACGAACTGCAAACCCGGACCACAGAACTGAAGAGTCCACCGCTGATTTACAAACATGGACTGTTAGAAGGAGTCTCCAGTGTCAGTGCTTTGTCAGGTCATGTGACTTTAACGTGACTTCATGTTCTGAGACAAAGTTCTTGTGTTCTAGAACAAGTCAGGATGAAGGCCTACAATCACACTGAGATGTTCTAGAATGACTTCCAGAATGTCATGAACAGACTGGGAGGTTCTAGGTGGTTAAGGTCTCCAGTGATTTGGAACATCTCAACATAAAAGACCAGGGTTAGCCTGTAAGGTTCTTGAACGCTAGAGTGCCAGATGAGCCAATGAGAAGATGGAGAAGTTCTAGAAAACTGCAGTTCTCAGCGAGAGGTTCATGTGGTTTCTTGGTGTTTTTCTTCCTATCAACTTTATTCCAAAAATATTTTACAACACTACAGCTACAGTACAACATACTGGACCAAAAACCAGATGTTCTAGAATTTAACAGTCTGATTGTTTCATCATGTAAAATGTTGCAGCTCCAACGTTGGGAGCTTTCAACGTTTAACATTCTGAGCATGAGTTTGGGAGCTGCGATGTTCTGGAAATAAAATGTCACAGAAGTTCATGAGTAAATGCTCTACAAATCTGGGAGCTTCAACATTCTGTATCTTAAGTGTTCCCCAGCTAACTGAGGGCTTTAACTTCAAGACATTCTAGAACAGTACCAGCTTCAGTGTGTGTTATGAAAACTCAACTGTTCGATGGTGAGCTCTCATCCTGAGATGTTCCACAACACTGGCAGCTTTAAAGTTTTTGAAATGTGTTTGAAAATTTCTGTGTCTAATTGTGGGCCTTCATATGCAATGAAACATACAAATATTTGAACTCTAGTGTTCCAGAACTTCTCAGTCTGACTGTACACTCTCATACATAGCAAGTCTAGAGCTCTGTATTACAAATACTAGTCTTTAATTCAGAGAAGTAAAACACAGAGCTTTATGGAAAATGGGTGTCTTTGTCTGACTATAGACAAAAACATCCTGGAACTCATGGCTTCTAGATCTTCTCAGTCTGAGTGTGAGCCTTCAACGTGAAAAGTTCTAAAACACTGTAAACCTCACACGGTCTACAACAGTTTACAACTTCCCTTTCTGACTGGACAACTTTGAACAAGGTTCATCCTATGACCTTCTAGAGGTTCCATCTCCTGCCCTTGAGTAGGCCCTGATCCTAGATTTAGAACTTCAACGTCTTCTGCTTTTATTTGGACTAATATCATTTCAGAGAACTGGATATATCACGGCTTTCAGTACTTGACTCTAACACACACTCGAACACGCACACACCACCCTTGTTTTAACTCACCAAAGGTGACGGTCTTCTCACGGTGGTAGTAACCTTCTGCATCCTTCTTCTTCAGCATGGAGCAGAGATCCATGGTGCAAACGTTCTCCTCGCCAAACTCTCGCTGCTCAAATGCTGTGAACAGGCTGAGGTCCAGCTTCTTGACTCCCTAAAACACACACGTAATTGGGATGAGCTGTGACTGACCACACACACACACACAGGAACATGATGTCCAGCAATCTGTTGGGACTGATAACCTCAGCAGGATGTGTGTGTCTGTGGGATGGTGGAAAGATTAAGGAGGCTGCTCCTATCTGACACTTCCTGATGGTAAAGTCTCAAACACAAACACACACAGTACTAAGGATCAAAATAGGCAAGAATGTGTCATATTGAAAAATGGCTAAGCTACAAAAAAAAACGAGCTCGGTGCCAAAACAAGCCCATAAGTCCACGAAAGCCGGTGCTGCTGACAGAGCCGGAGGGTGAGACGTGACTGGGAGGAAACAGACATGACACGAAGGAGAAATTTCTCATAATCTTTGAAATACTCTTTCCCCTACAAGGTCATCATGGTGCAGCTATACACACTGACGTATACAGAACATCACTGCCTATGGAGAGCTTTAAGAGCACTTCACTGAGTGAGGTGATGGAAGGAGGTGCAGAGTTCCGGATTAAAATCTAGTTACAAACCACTCAGTCACGAAGAATGCGATTAAGTGCGTATGTGATGTTTTTTTTTTTTTTTATTTTTTATCTATGAGTCAGGACAGACCTAGATCATAAAATTTTATCACTTAACATTACTATACTTTATGTTCCTTAGAGCTTTAGCTCCATCTTTTTCGCGCTGTGACCACTGGAGTAGGATGCACTGTGATGTGCTGCTACCTGTTGTTCTCTTTTACAGTTTCTTCCTGACTTTTCATACGGTTTCAGACGCAGAACACTTTCGGTTCTAGAACACTGAAAGCACCAAACTTCTGGCACTCGGGTGTCCAAGGACTTTTAATTCTGATTGTTGATTTCCATCATGGGAGGTTTTAGAACACTGAGAACCATGTTCTGCATTACAGAACCTGAATATCCTGAAGCTTTCCATTCTGATCAAGGAACTGGCCATTCTGTGACATTGTAGAACACTAAGACCTTTAACATTCTAGAACTAGAGTAGGTCCAGGATTTCTCCTGAGCTTTTATCCTGGGAGGAGACTATAGGATGCTGGAAGCTTCAATGTTCTTCAACTTCTTTATTTACTCTTTTCAGAGCACGCAGAATTAAAAAACTTAATCTATATTCAAGATGATGGCTTCCAGGAATTTCCCAGTCTGGTTGTGGGATTCCATCTTGGGTTTGAAAAAAAAAATCTTGAACGTCAGCCATTCTAGAACGTTTCACGCCTTATCTCTTGCCTTCATCTAAACAGTATTGAGCATTGCAGAACTCAAATATTCTGGAACTTTCCAATCTGATCAAGGATCTTCTCATTATGGGATATCCCACATTTAATGTCCTAGAACTCTTGGAATTTCACTGCTCTAGAACTCTAGGTAATTCTAAAACATTTCAGTGTAATCATGGGCCATTCCCATTGAGGGGACTCTAAGAACATAATCATGGGATTTAATCCTACCTCGAATCTCTCTGGAACTCTCAAACTCTGGAGTAATTCTCGAACATTTCAGGGCCTATTTCCTAGACCTTCATCTGTGAGACTCTAGAACACTGGGAACTTCATCCTTCTTGAACTTCATTATTTAATCATTTCAAAGCATCCAGAAAACTCTACAATCAATCATTGAACTCCAGGCATACTAGAACCTCTCTGCCTTATCTCAGGCTTTTGTCTCAACAGCATATGGCGTTGCAGAACTAAAATATTCTGGAAAGTCTTCACGGCGCATCACTTTTTCCACATTTTGTTATGTCACAGCCTTGTTCTAAAATGGATTAAATAAATTTTTTTCCCTCAGAATTCTACACACAACACCCCGTAATGACAACATGAAAAAAGTTTACTTGAGATTTTTGCAAATTTATTAAAAATAAAAAAAATTGAGAAAGCACATGT
>JAQMYJ010000012.1:36783035-36793333 GCA_030014305.1 Clarias laeviceps | reverse complement strand
TCAGGGAGGTGACCAAGAACCCGATGGTCACTCTGTCAGAGCTCCAGAGGTCCTCTGTGGAGAGAGGAGAACCTTCCGGAAGGACAAGAATGTCTGCAGCAAAGGCTGTGAATACATGTACTTTTTCAAAAATGTAATTTTTTTTTATTATATAAATTTGCAAAAATCTCAAGTAAACTTTTTTCATGTTGTCATTATGGGATGTTCTAGGTCTAGGTCTCTCAACCTCTCTCTCAGGTCTGGGAGGCTCAGGGACATTGGGGGGATTGTCATTGTAGAAGTTGAGTAATCTAGAATCATTATTTTAGGGCTCAAGCTTGACTGTGGGATTCCATTAAGGATTAATTATAGAACCTCTCTGAATGTACCTAGAACCTCTCTGGAACTCTCGAACTCTAGAGTAAGTCTCGAACATTTCAGGGCCCATTTCATGAACTTTCATTTGTGAGACACTAGGACACTGGGACACTGGGGGCTGCAACATTTTAGAATTAGAGAATCATCATTCTAGGCCTCATGGGCTCTTCAATTTCCCCGTCTGATTGTGTAATTCTGTTTTTTGGGTTTCACAAAACTCTATACCTCTGGTCATTCTAGATCCTCCAAACTCTGAAGAACCCAGACAGATCAAGGGCTTTTAGGGTGACCTCCCACACACTCCTCCCCTACCTCCATACATTCTGAGTCATTCCAGAAACTTTTTTTTTTCCTGATAATAGGCAAGAACTTCTAGAACAACTGGCAATTAAAGTTCAGAGCTCTAGCCTTTCCATGTATTGTAAACAAACATCTCATTATGAAAGAAATTTGCTTTTTCAATCGACAATTAAACTCATTTTTTATTTAGTTTATTACACGGAGCCGCTGCTGTGCATGAGCTGTTACTATAGAAACCATAATGTATTAGAACATAAACCTGTTCTCCTCTCAAGACAGCTGTTATGGAAACTTAATCAATACCTTCTAACCAATCAGAATCCAGAATTCAGAAATAATGATAAACGGTTGCTCAATACAGTAATTTGATATAACTGCAAGAGGTTTTTTATTATTACTATTATTATTATTATTATTATTTTACAAGGTCACTGAATGATCTAAAATGATCATGTATCACCGCAACACCTCCAAACCTGATTAGAGACACCGTGGTCAAGTTCCAGCACAGAATCAAATTAAGGCAAAGTGTAAAGCGCAATAGAACAAATCGACAGCGGAAATAAAACGATTTTACTCCATTTAGAAAACGTGTAGCACGTTGAATCACACATTCCAACAGTTTTACCTTGACGTTAAAATCCGGGTTTCTCCCCCTGCCCCGAACAAACCCTCTGACAATCCCGTCCGAGTTTATTCCTGTTGTTCCCTGTTCCTTTCCTCCAGGGTACTGACTGCGTTCTGAGGATCGGTTCTCACCTGGCGCCGGAGCTTGGGTGCTCGTGACAGCTTGATGAAGGTCAGGTGAGCTTTGAAAGCTTTCTGGTCTCCGGTCGGAATCCCTTTCTCCTCGAACGCCCTTCTGACTGAGTCTGGAACAACAACAGAGAGAGAGAGAGAGAGAGATTCAGCTATCAGAGCATCCAAGGCTATTTACAGATCAGGAGGGACAGCTTTAAGATTGAAACCCCTCCATTGCTTAATGTAAGACAAGGAGAGAATCAATACTAAGAGAGAGAGACAGAGAGAGAGAGAGACGGAGAGAAAAGGAGGAACGTGGAGAGATATTGACCAGGAATAAAAAAAAATATAGAGAAATAAAAACTGAGTGATGCTGTTAAGAGGGCAGATTCCATCCCACCCCCGCCCCAGTATATAGGTGATACATGATACACAACTCAAACTAAAGGTGACGTGATTGGAGAAATGGATTCTGATTGGTTAGAAGGTGTCCCGCGTCACTCGAGGAAGGGGTTAGATGTTTGGATCGCTGCCCCTAAGAACCTGGTGTACCTGGTAGGTAAGGAATGGGAATAAGGTCCTCCCCAGGCCCATTTCTGGCCACTTCTTATGAAGGGAAGACCTCAGAAGATCCCAGTACCAGAAGCTATTCTGTTCAATCAGCCTTGTACGAAACATCGTAATACAATAGACATCACAACTGTTGGCAGATTGAGGTGGAGCAAAAGCGCACGCTCATGCCACAACATCAGGTTTCTGGTGTTAAGTTGAATATTCTCCTTACAAAGTTGTTTCTTCATAACATGGACAGCAATGTCTCACTAACATTAGGAGAGATAAAGGACGGAGAACTCACCTGCAATGTGCGTGAGGGTAATGAGGTGCTCTCCCTCTTTGATCTGGACGAAGGCTACTTCCTGTCTGAAGTGGCCAATGCCGCGGAACGGCAGCACAAGGCTCCGCCCACCCATCAGGGACGTCAACATCGGCTCCATCTCTTCTATTGCTAATGCGGCTCTGCGTGAAACACACACACACACACCTAGCTGTTATTCCTCCTGGGAGGTGCACTGACGCAGGTGTGAAATCACACAGAAATGTCTTGCACACTCCATCATAAAAGCCCGCACACACACACACACACACACACACACACACACACAATCTAGCTGTTTTCCCCAGGAATGTTGCTGAGACGCACATACTTTATGACATACTTTAATACACAATAATGTACTCTCTTATAACACACACACACACACACACACACACACACACAAATCCCCAGACTGCTCAATCCAAGCATAATCTGAACCCACCGGAGCGGAAGATTACTCTTACATAACTACACACACTCCACATCCTGTGGAGAAAAAAACTAGAACACGTCGGATGAATCAGAGGTCAGAATCACTCACAATTCAACCGCGATATGGCTGTGTGTAAAATAATTGAATTCACATCCAACACATCCATACACACTACCTGACGACAGGAAATGGTGTGTGAAAATCCCAATCCACCCCATCCGTCTCCGGTACCAATCACATAAAACCACACCAGTGCTGCACACTGAACATAATAAAAGGAAACACTGCGACACGATACGGACCGTGGCATCATTGTAGCTGTAGTACAGTAGTATAGCAGTACAGCAGTACAGTAGTCCTGTAGTCCTGTAGTACAGTAGTACAGCAGTACAGTAGTACAGTAGTCCTGTAGTACAGTAATACAGCAGTACAGTAGTACAGTAGTACAGCAGTACAGTAGTCCTGTAGTAAAGTAATACAGTAGTAAAGTAATACAGCAGTACAGTAGTACAGTAGTCCTGTAGTACAGTAGTACAGTAGTCCTGTAGTACAGCAGTACAGTAGTCCTGTAGTACAGCAGTACAGTAGTACAGTAGTCCTGTAGTACAGCAGTACAGTAGTACAGCAGTACAGTAGTACAGTAGTCCTGTAGTACAGCAGTACAGTAATACAGTAGTCCTGTAGTACAGCAGTACAGTAGTACAGCAGTACAGTAGTACAGTAATACAGCAGTACAGTAGTCCTGTAGTACAGCAGTACAGCAGTCCTGTAGTACAGTAGTACAGTGGTACAGTAGTCCTGTAGTACAGCAGTACAGTAATACAGCAGTACAGTAGTACAGTAGTCCTGTAGTACAGTAGTACAGCAGTACAGTAGTACAGTAGTCCTGTAGTACAGCAGTACAGTAGTACAGTAGTTCTGTAGTACAGTAGTACAGTAGTCCTGTAGTACAGTAATACAGCAGTACAGTAGTACAGTAGTACAGTAGTAGAGCAGTACAGTAGGATGTGATTAACTTCTAATGTTACTTTGGGATCATGATTACAGGATTGCAGTGGTATTATTGTACAATGACTCATTACTGTCACACTGGCATCACTGGAGTATTACTACAATACCGCTGTAATGTTACTGGCTCATTCTTCATTACTCTACAACAGCTGAACTAAACTGCAAGTACCAATAAATCGTAACCTGTTTGCATATTTGGATTCTGCAGCATAAACACAATTTGTGCAATGTTACAATAGTTACAGTTTTGCTTTAAAATGGTATTTAATTGAGTTTGAGAGATTGCGTTCGAAACAAACTACACACTTATTCACATTTCCAAAATGTCCCCTGATCTTGAAATCATCATGATGGATTTCACGTCTGGATTTAGGTTAAATTTGTTTCCTATTTTCTTTCCTGGTAACACAGACAATATACAACCAGAAATGCTCCATATTTAATAAAACACAAGGACATTCATAATCATAGTATTGTATCTCTATTATCTATTAGTTTATGCAACATGAAGTCTGTGGTGTTACTTCAAAATGTAACTGAAATTACTTTTCTTCAGAGCCATTTCATCTAATAATTCAGTGTCTGTGACACTTTACAGTCTGTGACTTTAGACTGTAAAGTGGTTGTAATCTTTTTGAATGAAGACTATAAAGGCACCACAGACTATAATTTATATCCAATTTAAAATATAATTTTTTTTTTAAGTATTCTCCTTTGGCAGAAATACGGGCCAAGTTGAACAATTAAACATTTCTGTTAAAAACTGAAATTTAAATGATCAATGAAACTGAATTGTTAAAATTATTTATTTATTTAATAATTATTTACTCAAGTTGTACACCCCTGCGTATTTTAGATCAAACCAAAATTTTACTTCAAATATATAATAATACCATAGACATACTGTAAGTGGTTGTGCCACCAGTGTTTGATTAAAATTATATTAAAAATCTAAATGGTCTTAAGGTTCTATTTTAATGGACAAACTGTAGCATATTAAAGTAATTTTAAACATAGTAGACACTTGAATTTTACAAATTCTGCATCTAATTTTCCACCCTAGTGGAAGAATGACCCCACTGCACTAGTATATTGGGCATTACGGCCGTATGACTTTAGTTCAGTTTCATCTTGACATTAGTTTAGTGAATATATAGCGCTATTTTGGGGATAACACGAGAATTGCAGTAATGTATTTGTGTTTGTTATTGCAGAGTTACTTTGCGGTTACTGCAACGCTTACTTGGCAAAACTACAATTTTACATTCACGTTACTTCAGTATTACTTTGACTTTACTCTGCTTTAATGTACTGTATATTAGAGATAGGAAAAATAATGAATTCAGTTACATATTAAATCTAATTATAGCGTATATATGTGTTTGTTTATTGTTTATTTGTGTTGCAATATTATGTTTATGTTACTGCAATGTCATTTTGGTGTCACAGCAATATTGCGTTGGCATTACAGGTAGTCCCCAATTTACCAACGTGCGAGTTAGTTAAAACAAGTAGTTCACATGTTTTGTACAAAAATTTGACACTGCAGTGCACAAAATACCAATATTTTCAGTGTGTAAGTGAATGTATAAAATGTATATTGTAAGTGTGTGTGTGTGCGGGAGAAATGAGACGGCCTCACTGGTGGTTTCAATGAATCAGTCCGGGCGCACAATGATAGAAAATGTCTGTCCTGTAAAGCTGTCCTGATGGTGAATAATCCTAATTTCAGAAAATCCTCAACGAGACAGAATTCACAGTCCAATACAGTGGAAAACAGCTCTGAGACCAAAAAATGCGTCTGGTTTAAAGACGCAGAGACAACACGGTTACATTTGACACAAGTGAGATTCAGGTCTCTAGGTGCAGTCATGTTTTTTGGCCACAAGATTGCAGAGTGGGGAAAGGGGACAGATTTAGTCAAACGGATTGGTATTTTCACGTTGTATATCCGTGTCTAGGGTGTATAAGAATCACTATGTCCGACTTAAGAACAAATCGGACTTACGAACATGCTCGCAGAATGGAACCTGTACATAATTTGGGGACTTCCTGTACTTCGATGTATATGTTTACTTAACTGCACCGTCACATTGGTAGTACTGCGATGTCACTTGGACATGACTGCAAAATGATGTTGCTGTTACTGTAGTGTCACTTACGTTACTGGTGTTACTGCAATCTTGGCCTTAATTTAGTGAACAAGTGTAGCAACATTTTGGGTGTAACACCAGATAAAAACCTGCATAAGTTGCACTGTTGACAATAGGAAGCTGAGCTGAAGGTGTTTGTGATGTCCTCTTCATGCACGCAGACAATTATTATGCTATAAATAGTAGCACTTAGATTGAAAAAGCTAACAGAAAAACATGTTTACACCTAATTGTGCTTCTGCTTTCGTCATTATGTGTATAAAATAAACTTAATCCCAAATACAGACAGAATGGCTTAATTATTTACTTATTTTATAAATATTTAACGGAAGTTAAATATTTATCTACAGGCATATGTGAGGTGTACTATACATACGTGTCGATCTGCTCCTGTGTGGACAGGTGTGTGACGAGCAGTGTGATGTGGAGCGTGCCCACAGGAACCAGCGCTCTGGAGAGACGAGGGTCCTTCTGCGACACCTCAGCCTGGACCTCCTCCACCCCCTGCTTTATCTACACACACGTTCAGAAAACCACAAGTGCTCACTCATGACATGGTAGTGTAATGGTTTCAGCTGTACGAGCTGTTTGTGTGGCTATATGTGAGCTGAACCTTTGGGTTGGTGATCGGGATCGACACAAAGTAATTAGGGCGAGGGCTATCTTTTTTCTTCTTTTTCTCTTTCTCTTCATCTTCCTCATTTTCCGCACATCCCCTGCCCTTCCGCTTCCGCTTCGCCTTCCCCTTCGCCTCAGGGTCAGAGACTGTAATGGAAATTAAATAACAGATTTATACCTTTTAAGGAATGTGGGCAAAACATTATTATTATTTTTATGTGTATAGTTACTATTTTATTTTCATAATCACACCTTGAAAAAAAACTCCATTTGTAATCTCAAGACAGAACAAAAATTATAAGGAGACGTCTAGGTTTAAATTTTTTTTTTTTGTTGTTGTTAAAACAACATAACACTGCGTATTTTGATTAAACCAGGACGGGCGACTTACAGCCGAGTTCCTTCCAGACCTCAGTGCTGCTGAAAGGAAGTTCAGCCAGGAGCTTCGCCGCACATTCGGCTTCCTTCACTTTCTTCTTACGCCCCCATGGTGTCCTGGGCTTCCTCTTCACCTTCGTCACCTTTTTCGTCACTGTAAAACCACAAAGATGTACAGCTGGTCATTTCCTAAACCTGAAGTTTTGTAAACCAAGATCATTAAGCAATGATCGTCTTAATTAAGGTCCACCATACGTCCTGCACTCTTTCTGGCTAAAGGTGTATCGAAGACTATTTGACTGTAATTCATGATCACATTTGGGTTTGATTCAGTAGGAAACACAACCTACGTACCTGTAATCGGTTCCATTTCTTTTAGCGATGGTTTACACACACTTTCCTTTTCCATGCCGACTGAAATCCTGCTTAGCTCTGTAATGAATTACATCACAGTTAAATATATACCGTACCGTACCATCGTCAGATTAAAGAAAGAATGATAAACTTTATACTTCAGGCAAATCTTCCTCATCTAAGGTCAAACTTTTTAACACAAAGGCAAATCTTTCTCAAATGTTTTTTTTTCTTATTTACCTTTTAGGAAAGAGTTCTTTATCTGAGTCAATCTGAGGTAAATCTTTCAGTTTTGTCTACCAATAACATCTTATAAGGGCAAATCTTTCTTTTCTGAGGTGATTTTCTTTTCGGTTTATAACTAACTTTCACTAAGAAGGAAAATCTTTCATTTTTGGTTTTGGACAAACCTTTTTATGAAGCAAATCTTTGTCATCTGAGATCATTTTGGTTATTAATTTGGTTTATCATTAATCTTTTCCAAGGTAAATAGTTTATATTTTCTATTTTTTATTGATGACTAACCATTTTCTGAGGCAAATTTTTATGATGTGAGTTAAATCTCTTGTAGGTCAACTTACGGCTAACATTTTCTGGGACAAATATTTCTCATTTTACATAAATCTTTTATGGTTTAGCTTTGAGCTAACATTTTCTGTGTCAAATCTTTTATGATCTGTGGTAAATCTTCATTATTTTAGCTTACGACTAACATTTTCTGTGGCAAATATTTCTCATTTGAGGTAAATCTTTTATATTTCAGCTTATAGCTATCATTTTCTCAGGGAAATGTTTATCACCCAAGGTAATTTTTTTAAATATTTTAGCTTACAGCTAACATTTTCTGAGGCAAATCTTTATCATTTGAGGTAAATGCATCACATTTTAGCTAATGGCTATCATTTTCTGATGGGCAAATCTATGTCATATGAGGTAAAGTTTATATATTTCAATTCACGGCTAACATTTATAACATTTTTTTTCCCCTCTGAGGTAAATCTTTCATATTTCTAGTTTTAAAGTAACCTTTTATGAGGCAAGTCTTTCTTTTCTGAGGTAAATTTATCTTATTTTGCTTTATCGTTGACCTTTTCTTAGCCGAATCTCAGCTGCGTTAGGTAAAACTCTCGTATTTGTGTTTGAGACAAATTTTTTCAGTTGCTGAGATAAATTGACATTTTCTGAGGCAAATCTTTCTAATCTAAATTAAAGGCATGGTATAAACCTTTCTAATCGTTGGCGTAATCTCTATCCTGTTTAATAAAAGGTTTGCGTATTGCAGTTTGACATTTAAAGCACTGGCATTTCATTTTTAATCGTTACTATAGTCAGTTTTTGATACAGAACAAAGCCCGGATAGCGTGGAAACCTGTCTATACTATAACTTGTCTATACCCGTACTGTAAGGTCACCTGGTACGTCTGCTAACGTGACAGCGTGTCTCTGAGGCGTCCAAACCGCGACAGGAACAGGGGCAAAGACGTCGTTTCCCACCCGAACCCCTGCACTGAGCACTTTTTCACTAAAATAACCCGATAAACTCTTACGTACTGATTTAATAAGTGATATCTGTAACCTGAACATGTCACACTGCCCACGGTCTCTCTGCTAGATCTCAGTTTAAACCCTATAACTAATGCATTTAAAATTCCATGTGCATGTGCAATTTATGCATGATAAAACAACACAATCTGATCAGTACAAAGCTATTAAATTAAGTCTCTGCTTTATAATTTCACTGACTCAAAGTTAAATATTGATTATTGTTATTATTATTATAAGTTTCTTCTTATGGTCTCCTGGTCTTAAGTCTCCTGTAGCTCATGACACAAAAGCTGAAAACAAGACAAGCCTCAATCATAAGAGTCTAGTTTTATTAAGAAGCGGATCTGTTGGTTGATCTAGTAGATCTAAAAGGATCCCTGCTCTCGTTTCTTACAGCATTTAAGAGTATTAATAGCGCGCGCTCGACGTCCGCCTTACGCACCGCGCGTGCTCGCTCATGGTGTAAACAAGTACGGAAAGCCAAAAGGGTCATGCGTGTATTTGCGATTTAAAAATAAGAGACAGCGGCAACTGGGCCATTAAAAGGAGTAATTAAAAAATGTTTAATTATTTAATTATGAATTGATTTTAGACTTTGTTAAAAAAAATATTAAATTTATTAGTAATTAGATGCATTATATTTATATTATATAGTTATAGTTTTATATACACAATAATAATGTATATTTATATTATTATATAATGAAATATAATATAAAAATATGTTTTTTACATAACTATACAATAATTATATCATCTATATAAATAAAATAATATTTCTCAGAACTCTTTCAATTATATCTTTAAGTATTCAATATATTATATCAAAAATATTCTCTCTGTCTGTCTGTCTGTCTGTCTGTCTGTATATCTGTATGTCTGTCTGTCTGTATGTATGTCTGTATATCTGTCTGTCTGTCTGTCTGTCTGTATGTCTGTCTGTATATCTGTATGTCTGTATGTCTGTCTGTCTGTATATCTGTCTGTCTGTATGTCTGTATATCTGTCTGTCTGTATATCTGTCTGTCTGTCTGTATGTCTGTCTGTATATCTGTCTGTCTGTATGTCTGTCTGTATGTCTGTATATCTGTCTGTATGTCTGTATGTCTGTATATCTGTCTGTCTGTCTGTCTGTCTGTCTGTATATCTGTCTGTCTGTCTGTATATCTGTCTGTCTGTCTGTATGTCTGTCTGTATATCTGTCTGTCTGTCTGTATGTCTGTATATCTGTCTGTATGTCTGTATGTCTGTCTGTCTGTATGTCTGTCTGTCTGTCTGTCTGTATGTCTGTATATCTGTCTGTCTGTCTGTATGTCTGTCTGTATGTCTGTATATCTGTCTGTCTGTATGTCTGTATATCTGTCTGTCTGTATGTCTGTCTGTATGTCTGTATATCTGTCTGTCTGTCTGTATGTCTGTCTGTCTGTATGTCTGTATGTCTGTCCAGCCAGCTTTTATGATCAGTTATGTGTGGGATTTAATAATCTACTGTAAAATAATCTACTAATGCGCTGCTGTCTCAATGTAAACA
>JAQMYJ010000012.1:36740693-36750693 GCA_030014305.1 Clarias laeviceps | reverse complement strand
CTCAGGCCACGCCTCCGTTAATGAGACTGACACACTCAGGCCACGCCTCCTTTAATGAGACTGACACACTCAGGCCACACACCCCTTATAGGCCACCCACTTCAATGCCACGCCTCCTTTACTGAGACTGACACACACTCAGGCCACGCCTCCTTTACTGAGACTGACACACTCAGGCCACACACCCCTTCATAGGCCACCCACTTCAATGCCACGCCTCCTTTACTGAGACTGACACACACTCAGGCCACGCCTCCTTCAGAGTCTAACCCAATTAGAGGCTGCGCCTTTTTCACAGAGACTGATGCACTCAGAGACACAGGCCACGCCTCCTTCACTGAGAGTGACACACACAGGCCACGCCTCCTTCAGAGTCTGACACACATAGGCCACGCCTCCTTTTTTAAGGCTGCCGCACACTTGGGCCACGCCTCCTTTACTCATATTAACCTTTAATTAATAGTGTGTGTGTGTGTGTGTGTGTTAGGTTGACGAATCCCGAGCAGCCCACTAAGTCGAAGTTCCTGACTCTGGGTTCTAAGTTCCGTTACAGCGGGAGAACCCAGGCTCAGTCCCGACAGGCCAGTTCTCTGATCGACCGACCTTCTCCACACTTCATCCGCACGGCCAGCAAACGCAGCTCACGCAGCCTCGATACCGGTATCTCTCTCTCACACACACACACACACACACACACACACACACACACACACACACATTGTATGCAAGTAAATGTGTGAGTGAGTGAGCTGATGGTCTATAGAGAGAATTAAAAGAAGAGATGAAAGAAATGCGGGATCAAAGAGAATAAAGTAGGTAAAGATAAAAAGGAAAATGAAAGAAACATAAGAACAAAGAGAAGATTATGAAAGAGAAGAAAGAAAGAAGAACGGATGAATTACGTAGGAAAAAGGAAAGGGAGGCTTTATATTCACACAAGTGTGTGTGTGTGTATATATACACACAGACACAGAGGAAATTTTAAAGACTTGTCTTTCTGATGATGGACAGAGTGAGACACAGAACGAGTGCAAACCATTCCAGGTTTCTCCTCTAATCCTGTTAAACCATGTGGAAGTCATCCTTCTTTAACGCTAGTCAGTGTGTTAGCTCCCGGAGAATCACACTGACACACACACACACACACACACACACACACACGGATCGCTGAATTTGGCCCTGGCTTGTGTCACATGATCGCTCGTCTGTGTCACAGCTCAGATCCGGAGCGCTGACCTCGATATTTTCTCAGCATCTGTTCATCAGCAGCACTGTGCATCCCTGAGGAGGAGGAAGAAGAGGAGGAGGAGGAGCGCCACCTGGTGGCCTCTCGCAGTGTCACACCGCACAGCTCGATCATCAGTCTGCTCCACGATTCTGAATAAACGCTGAGCACACCTTTACCGCACATCTGGATTAACTGTCTAAACCGCACATCCGTGTAGACGCCGTCTGCGCCGCACATCTGGATTGACGCGATGGTGTACACCACACATCTGTATAAACCCTTTCTAAACAAAACATCTGTATAGACAGTTTATACATGCATTCCATATTTGCGGCGTAAAACGGTGTCCATACAGATGTGCGCGCATCTGTATAAACTGTCTGTGCCGCACATCTGTACACACACCACCTGTACCACGCATATTTATACCACGGTTGACGCAACACATCTGGATGAACTGTCTACACCACACATCTGTATACACCGTGTCTGCACCTTCTTAATGATATTAGTGACTTTTGACCCTTATCCTCTCCACAGCTCCAGTGAGCGATCGTGGCCACGCCCCCGGCGAGAACGGCCGAGACCCCGCCCTGGATCTCTCCTCCGACTCCAAGGTGAGGAAATTTGTCCCGTACTCTTCAACCAGCGTGATTCTCTTCACAGGTTATTAAGGAAGGAGTCTGTTTTGACGGAGTGACTGTTTTGTACAGTGATGATGATGAGGATGGTGTATTTCCTCTTGTGTTGTTGTTTTCTTTATGTTCATTTGATAAACTCAGAATTGTTACAACCGAAGATGAGTTTCCCATCATGCTCTCTGTTTGGCGACTCCATCTCAGACGTCGTGTTTAGGTCCTCACATCGCCGAACGCTCGGAGCAGCTCTGTGAAGCTCGGCTGACCAGCGTGTGTAGGGAGCGTCGCTCGCACCCGACTCCCTGCTTCCACCCCGGCGGAGCAAAGCGCTAGTCGTCTTCCCGTTCAGATCCTCTCACTTCTTCTCTTTTTCACCTTCTTTTACCCTTTTCTCTCACTCCCCTTATTTCTTCTCTCACTCACTGCTCCGGGAAGTCACAGGACGGTGTTTATATCGAACATGCTTTTCCACAGAAATAAAAGACGACAGTCAGGGAGGGGGGAAGAAAAGGAAGGAAGAAGAAAAGGAGAGAAGGAAGAAAAAGGAAAAAGTAGGGGTGAAAAAGTAAAGAGGCAAGAAGGGCAGCTTGAGAATGAGTGAGAAAGGAAGACGGACGATGAAACAAACCAAAAAACGGAAGAAAGAACAGAGGAGGAGGAAAAGGGAAAAGGTATAAGAGGACAGAACATAGAACGAAAGAAGAGAAGTGAAAGTTTAAGAGAAGATACTAAGAAAGACGAGTAAAAAGAAAACCGATCTAGCAGGAACACTGGTTCTAATGTTACTGGTTGTAGATGTAAACCCCTTCACACCCCCCCCCCCCCACACACACACACACCTATTCCGCCTCCTTATCTTTGTTGTCCTCCCCCCTTCCACACACCCACACACTTATCCCTTTATAATCCTCTTCCTCTCTGTGACCTTTGACCCCCAACAGTCTGTCTGACTAATGCCGTGTTTCTCTCCTCTCTTTCCTGTAACATCATTTCAACTTTTTCTTTTCATCAAACACTGTTGTTCTGTCGTTTCTTTTTTTTTTTCTTCTCGTTCACCTAGTCGCTCTTCATGTTCCCGTTCTTTCCCTCCTCCTCGTCCCTGTCCTCACTCCCTCCCACCCTGGACACCATCTCCGAGCTCGATGTCCTGTCCGACGTCTCGGAGGATGAGCCCGAGCTCGAGCCTGACCTCGACCTTGAACCCGACCTCGACCTTCCCGTAGAACCCGAATCCAACCCTGATGACACTGACCCCGCCTACTGTACCGAAGAGAGCATGCCTGCTTTTGCCCCACACCCTTCTTGTGTTCCTGCCGAGCACCACCCACGTCCAGGCTCCTCCCTCCTGGCCTTGTTTAAGGGTGCGCTCTTGCTGGACGGGGACGGCTCCATTGCACTGCCCTGTCCTTCCTTCGTCCTCATTTTTGCCGTCTTTCTCTCTGCCTGCCACTCGGTGGTGCTCTCTCTGGCACTCGCACTGCCCCTGGCGGTGTCCCTGTCCTACCTCGAGCCTAAAGCCCTTATCCGCTTCTGGGTTGCTGAGATCGGCGCAAGGGACATGACGTCTCAAGAGGAGACGTGTGACCCGGCCGCCTAAACCCACCCTCGATCTCTTTCCTCCATTACTCCACAACATCCATTGCTTAATCATGCTATGCACAGTGGTAGATTTGTAAAAATAGCACTCATCCCTCCTCCTCCTCCTCCTCCTCCTACTTGTCCTGCTTGTAAATGGATTTTCCCAGCATTCCTGAGAGGGTCTTTTTATAGTTCCTGCCCTGCCATCCTCGTTGACCCCATTAGCGAGGCGCAGAACTCGGACTGCACTCGCTGTGGACGCGGAAACTCTTTTAATAGACCTGTCCTCTGATACCAAACCCGGCAATTCAGGCACAAGTGAAACGTGCACAGGGTCCCATTTACACAAACCATGTTAGAGAGCGTTATGAGGACATGCTCGCTGGGGCTGAGCTTTGATTTTCCAAATGCTTGAAGTCTGTCTTGCTTGTGATACCTTCCATCAAACTAAATATCAAGTGTAGCACAGATTCATCAGTCTTGTACATCACGTAAAACTTCAGGAGGTGGAGCCTAGTAGGCGGAGTTATACCAAACTGTGCTAAGAAAAAAAACAATGCTTGTCTAACGTGGCCACTCTCATTGCATCCCAGTGCTTGTTAAACTCCCGTCTCATATATATATTTATTTATTTAACTATACATATATGAAAATTCTACTGAAATTATTAGTAGACGGGTAATACATCGTACATGCACGACACCAAGCATCGAATACCTCGGAATGCACGCGCATCACTTTTGTCTAAAGCAGCTTGTGGACCCACTTTGACGTATAATCGTCAACTTGGCGCTTTTTTTTTTTTTTTGTTGAAATCATGTCTACCTACGTTGTTTTTCTCCGGCGTCTGTCCCAGCAAGTAGTCTGGAAAACAAGACCCCCCACTGTTGCGTTACGCTCGCATGCCCCGCCCCTTAACGCTGACTAGCCAATCCCCGAGCTCGAGTCATCTATCTCCTCATGACCTCATTTTTTCTACGGAAATGTCAGGCCTTCTCATCATCCATTTCACGTTTTCTTTTCCTTCTGATTGAACCGTCCATCATTTCCACGAATCAGATTCCGCAGGGGGAAGAAGGGGCGGAGCCTGTGGAGGCCAGAGCCGGAGAAGTCGGTGCTGAACTCGTAGCTGAGGTCTGCTGTTTACCTTCCCAGCATGCATCTTTCTCTCTCTCTCTCTTTCTGTGTGTGTTTGTAATCTATTCACCAATCCAAAGTGAAATAAAAGACTAATAACTCTTCCTTTTCTTTTTGTTTTTTTCTCCAATCGTGCTCTCAGACTGGAACAGATGGAGCCGATTCCTCTGAAACCAAGGTTCATTTAATCACCGCTGTGATTTAAGACGCTCGTTCAATTCCGATTGCTTTTCATGTTTATCTCTGTGGGGTTCTTCTTGGGTCTTGTTTATTGGTTCTTGTTTGTAAAATCTTGATGTGATTTATTATTATTTTTTTTTTTTTAATCTTTTGGTTTGTGGGTGATCATATGGAGGTTGATGTTGTGCTGGTGTTTGTTTGCTGCTTTATTGTGAAATGAAACAGAAAACCCGTCCAAACCGTAGCCGAAAAAGTAAAGGCTCTGACAACTAAACTTTATATATAGGGCTGGAACCTCAGCATACGAACGCCCCCTGAATTTTCTCCTCAAGAACTGAAATTTTGCTAGAAATTTTACCTCAGCATGCGAAGCATTTTTGGTGGACGAGCTGAACTCAACACCGGTGATGTGTTGTTTTGTCTTTGTCTTAGTGACGGGTTCCTTACTTTTGATAGTGTGTGAAGTAAATACACACGTAGCAATGCAAAGAAGACAAAGTAAAAGACAAAGAGCGGAAAAATATTTAAGCAATATAAATTCATGGTTGTTTTAGACATCGCAATCTTTCGGTTTGGTTTTTAAAGCAGCCGGTGTCATAAGGAATAAAAAAAATTTATGTGAGGTTTATTTACTTCATTTACAAGTCTTTTCTAAATGTTTTAATTGTTTTTATATGCATAAAATATGATAGTGTTGGAAATTGGTAATATTGGGAATACTTTTGGGCGTCTGGAATGGATTATCTGGATTTACATTATTTCCTATGGGACAAACCGTCTCGCAATACAAAACATTAAATGACTCGGTGCAAACACAAAAGAATGATGTGTAACTGGATCGATTCCCCGTCCCAATGGATGTATATGCATATGCAGGTTTGTGTTTTTTTTTGTTTGTTTGTTTTTTGTTTTTTTTTCCTTGTGTGTAGGGTTTTTAAAGTTAAAATTAGCAAAGCCATTAAGCCTCTGAAATACTTTCTAAAATTATGACCAGATTTCTGTTCAGAAGCCCGAGGCGGTCATGGGCTTTAAAATGAAAACACTAACCACACACTAAAATTGGAAATCTGTATTATAGCAAGAAGCAGCGCACACACACATGCACGATTTGGACGGGTTTTTTTTTTTTTTTACTGCATTTGCGTACGGACTGTTCACTCACTAATTGTTTTGTTTGTTTTTCTTCATTCATGCCAACCTTTTCTTTTGTTTCATGGTTTGTCTGGTTTTTGTTTTTGACTCTGCAGAGCAAGCTGAGAGTGCAGGGAGAGAATATTTATGTCAGACATAGCAATCTAATGCTGGAGGTTCGTATCTCTGACGTCAGACGGGAGGGGGGACAGGTTGCTTATTTTAAAATTAGCTTTTAAATATGCAGGAAAATCTAAATATCCAGTTTGTGCTGTGCTCTCGCTCTTCTGAGCTGCCCTTCACTCTCATTCTGTGTGTGTGTGTGTGTGTGTGTGTTTGCTCTTCTGCATGGTGTCGTGTGTGTGTGTGTGAAATGTATAAAGTACAATTTTTATTTATTATTTTTTCTTTTCTTTTAACCAGACTAATACTTTTACTTTTTACTTTGTTGTTGTGCGTGTGTGTACGTACTAAACATTACTGATTACTGATTGATTTGATCTTGAGTGAAACACACACAGGAAATAATCCCCTTCACTAATATGAGACAAATAATACTTTTAATTCGTCCCGTTTGCTAAATTCAAGGAAACATTTACAGGAATGGGTGATTTTTTCATTTACAGGGTGAAATTGTAGTTTTTTTTGTTGTGTGTTTTTATTTTAAGTCGATCCAAAATGACTACAATATAAAAAACATAGGCATAAACAAATCAAAGGTCAAAAACTATATGGAGATCATAATTAGAGAACAATTTATAAACAATTGAACAATTCTGAAATAATGTCATCTTCACTGCTCAACAGTTGAAGGAGTTTTTGTCCTGTGTATACCATCCTACCAGAACACCTTTTCCACAAAATAACTAAGGCATTTCAACAAAAAACATTTTTTTTTTATGATTTTTAAAAAATGATTTTTGTATTACATTGGACAAAATTAATAAAGTAACAAAGAACAAGAATAAAATGGGGAAAAGAAATAAAGGGTAAAAAAGTGAGGTGAAGGAGAAGAATGTAAGAAAGTTACAGTATAAATAAAAGAAAAATAAATGGGGCCGCTGTTAGGAAAAATATAATACAAGTGTAAAACATTATGGAAAAATGTGTTTAAAAATGTTTTTCATGCATTTGAAAGAAATAAAACAAATTTAGGTTTAGGAAAAAAGTAAACAAAAAAATCCATAACACATTGGAAGGACAAAGGATGGATTCACAGTGGGGGAAAAAACAAGCATTCAGAAATAAGTAAAAATAAAGGAAGAGCGAGCATAAACAACGCAATTCTAATAAGTAATTGTTATATAATGCATTCATAAATGCAAAGTGTGAAGAAGGATGTGCAAAAGAATCTGAACATGAAAGGGGAAAAGTAATGGCAAGAGAAAAAAGATAACATGTTGAAGGACTGAAGAAGTTATTAAAAGTAAAATAAAAAAGCAAAAGGAAGGGGATGGGAAAAGGATGTACAAAGGCTGGGAAGCATAATAATACAAATTCAGAAAAAATATAAAGATTTAATAAAATAAAAAGTGAAATAACCAAATAATAGAAGATGACAGGGAAAAAAATACCCAAAGTGATAAGATTATCGCAACGTATTCTGTTCTTGGTTTGGCCACTAGGTGGTGCGAACTTCTGAGGGGAAGTCGAGTGGATTAGACCTCACCCGTTACCCGCATAGCTGCTGTGTGTGTTTCACTCTCGAGTGTTTCAGCAACTGCCCTGGGGGGGATGGGTAATACCTGTAAAGCCTTGTCTCACTGCTGTTCCACGTGTGGGACAAACATCGGCATGTCCAAAAGGGGCGGAGCTTAAATTACATTTGATTTCTTGATCAAGAAGTCAAATGTAAGTCGTCCTGGATAAGAGCGTCTGCCAAATGCGTAAATTTAAATGATCGAACTAGCACAAAACGTACTATATAAGCTAAGCTCGTTACCTGAGCGCATCTCAGCATGCTTTAGCTAGCATGATTGTGTTCTCTTTTTTTAGTAGTGATACAGCATAGTAACGTCACATCGACAATTTTATCGCATACAAAACATTGTACTCCGAGTCTCATATGTTAGTTTCCATTAAATGGACTGTTATTGTCTACCTGAGATCATTACCCTGGTTAAACTCTTTACCTGTCTCTTCATCTTTGTTTAATTACTTTTGCTGGCAGATTAGCTGTTTTTTTAAGGGGATTGAAAGAAAGATTCAGGGGATTGATCACAAATTGAACAGCTGAATCAAGGAACAAAGATTTAAGAAAGAATCATGATTTAAGAATGAATGCATACAGAAAGAAGAATAGAATTGAGTGTAAGAGTAAAAAAATTATTAATCAATGAGTGTGCCAATATTTAAGTGCGAATGGAATAAAAGAATAAAAGACAGACTTGAGAAAAGAAAGATGTGCAAAGGAACAAATAAATGTGAAGAAACCAAAAAAGTTAAAAGTAGAGTAAGTAAAAAAGCAGGGGCAGAGGGATGTAATAAACCAAAAAAATCACAAGAAGGAATTAGTAAAGAAAAAAGGAAAAAATGTTGAAAAGGAGAAATGATGAAAGTGATAATCAGATAGGAAGGAAAGTGTAGCTGGTTAATTTTGCATATGATTAGCGATCAAGTTCAGAAGCATGTCAGCTAATGGCCTACTTATTTATTTATGAATTGAAATTAAATTAGCTTGTAATGCTGGTCAGTAAAGCTCCGCTCCTTGTTGGCCCCAGATTCATGCTGTTTGACAGAATCTGGCCTTTTATGATGTTCCAGCAGTGAGGATTGGCTCATGCTCGATGACTCTGTATTCTTACACTAATGACGTGGATCTTGATTCCCCTTTCCTGTCTGCCGGTTGCCGGGGCAATAGGATCTGGATAAAACTCAGGAGGATGTTTTGAAGCATCAGGCTAGCATTAGCGAGCTAAAGCGCAGTTTTATGGAGGCGTCTCCGGAGCCCCGGCCCAGTCAATGGGAAAAGCGTCTGACGGGCAGCCCCGTCACCACCAGCCTGCGCCCGCCCGTTCCAGGGGTACGTGTCTTTCTGTGACAGGATTCACGCCGCAGACCCTGCAAGCCGACAAGCCTGCATGCAGCGCTCACTCTGCTGTTTCTCTCTTTTTTTTTTTTCATTTTATATTTTTTCATGTGGCAGTCAGACTTGTTTAACTCATCTTTCCAGTGCCTGAGATTTTATTTCGGCAGAAATCTTTAAAACCTTGTAAGAACGGAATGCTCGCTAGTGACTGTAAGCCAGTTGCCCTGGGAGGTTTCTTAAATATTCACGACTGTCTCATGACCACTTCCTGGTTACCCAAAGCCAGTCTGCCACTTTTGATCAATGGTGGACAGCTTTGCGATTCTGACATTAGAGACTTTAAGCATGGAAGACTGCAAACTTGTTTCTTTTGGACATTGTTACTTGTTGGTCCTAAGAGATAAACAGTTTGGTATTTTTATGATACTATCCTGACAGTGAATTCAGGGCATGAATTGCAAAACACTCTGTTATGTAACTATAGCAAACTCAAATCAGTATTACACAGAAATTTTTAAATGCCAAATTCATCCTCTAACAGTCCCACCACTTCATCATGGTAATCACCCTTGTTGCAGCCTAATAGTTTTTCCCTGAAACAACTGTGCAACTACTATTTTCTTCTTTCAAGTAATCATCCTTCCCAACAGCCGATACCCCCAACAGTCATCCCATCTGACAGACCTCCTCACAGTAGTTGTAATCCATTATTTCCCAACATTTTGCCTCAAGTCATCCCCCAACTGAAATCCCCCCCCCTTTTGCCAGCTGACATCACCCATTAACGGTCGTCTTCAGCAATTCTACTGTCATCATGCACCCGAAAGGCATCTTTAATTGAGCAACATTCGTCCCTCCAACAATTGCCCTCCCCAGTGTTCAACATCCCTCCAACATTTGCCATCCCTATGACTGTTATCTTCCCAGCAACTGTCAATCCTCCTTACTGTCCCTTCAATAGTTGCTATCCTTCAACAGTCATCACCCCATCAGTTGCCATCCTTCAACAGTCGTCACCCCATCAGTTGCCATCCCCTCAACAGTCGTCACCCCATCAGTTGCCATCCCCTCAACAGTCGT
>JAQMYJ010000012.1:36709837-36721147 GCA_030014305.1 Clarias laeviceps | reverse complement strand
ATAAATGGATGGATGGATGGATGGATGAATGGATATATGAGTAGATAAATGGATGGATGGATGGATGGATGGATATAAATTGATGTATGGCTGAATGAATGGATAGATAAAAAGATGGATAGATAGATGTATAGATGGTAGCAGGTTGTTGATGAAATGATGAGGAAGGTGTTGAAGCCCTCATATGAGTCAGAAACCTGAACTGAGGTGTGAGTTATTTTACTGGAAACAGAATGAGCTCTTATTTTACAACACTGTATCTGAAATCCTCCTCAGGTCAATAATCACTTGTTACCTAGCAACCAACACTGTATACGGTGTGTGTGTGTGTGTGTGTGTGTGTTTAAAAAGCTCCTGTCATCACAGCGTTACATCCTGTGACTGATTCACTCTTCTAAATGAATCTTTAATCTGCTAAATTAAATTCAGTTCTAATCTGCAAAAAAAAAAAAATAATAATAATCCTGTTTGAGAGAGAAAGTAGAGGAGGAGGAGATGCAAGTTACGATAGTGAAAAAACACAAGAACGAGAAAAAGTTAAAAAAAAAAAGAAGTTAAGAGGGAGGTGGAAAAGAATGAAGCAAAAAAAAGAATAAAGTAGAAGGCGTTTGGCGAAAAAACACGAGACAGAAAGAAAAGAGAGAGCGAGAGTAAAGAGAGAGATAATGAAAAATGAAAATTGAAAGGGTTGAAGTATGTTGGAGGGACGTGTTAATCAGAATCAGATCAAACTTAAAAGAAAATCAACTGAAAAACTGAGAGTAAGTAAAGGAGGGTAAGTAAGGAAAGAACGAGGGAAAGATGACGGACCAAATGTGAGAGGAAGCGAGAAATATAATGAACAAAAGAAAGGAAGATGAAGATGAGTCAGAAAGACGGAAAGGAGAAAGTTGTAAGAGAAATGAGCAGAGAAAGAGAGAGAGAGGATAAGAACGGGTTAAAGAGCATCAGGAGAACAGAAGTGTGTATGCAGGGAATGTCTGTGCATCAGCATCGATCCTGTATGAAGATGAGTGTGTGTGTGTGTCTCCACAGGAAGTGTGTTAGATTCTACATCAGTCATGTCTGCTTTCCCTCAGGATCTCATTACCGCCTCTCTCTCTCTCTCACTCTCTCTCTCTCTCTCTCTCATTAAACACTTTTCTCTCACTCCTCTGACACACTCCACTCATTTTACTCTCCTCTTTGTACTCTAGTCTTTTCTCTTCTCGCTCGTTTCTTTCCCGCGGTTCAGCAGGAGCTGGTGTCATGTTGAGATTAGAGCTTTACTCAGATGGCGTTAGTTTGCCATGCTGTTTCAGTAGCCTGCCCTGGCTAAACCTTTATACTAAATCCCTGTTCTGTTTGCGCACTTCGTTCCTGACCTAACAGGAAAGAGAAGGTGATGCTTTTAGGTAAGTGTGTGTACCTGCAAAGTACAAACTACAAAAAGTTAAGAGAGAGGGAGAAAAGTGTAGTGCGAAAGCTGCTGGAGCAGGTGTGATGAATCTCACACTCCACCTGGGGGCTGAGGAGCGGAGAGCCGAGCTGCTGATCTACACCAGGAACTGGAGCGCTGCTTTTCGATGACTTTACTACATAACTACATCACATATATATACAAATGTTTTAACACACTATATGGACAAAAGTATTTGGTCAAACCTGCAATGACATTGTATCCAAATACTTATACTTCAACGTGGAGTTGGTCTCCCTTTTGCAGCCATAACATGTTTCTGTGGGAATTCATTCTGTAGAGCATTTACAGTATGAGATCAGGCACTGATGTTGGACGAGAAGGTCTGGCACGCAATCTGGGTTTTAATTCATCCCAAAGGTGCTCGATGGAGTTGAGGTCAGGGCTCTGTGTTCGGGCCGGTCGAGTTCTTCCACACTGAACTCATTAAACCATGTCTTTATAGTCCTTGCTTTGTGCACCGGGACACAGTCATGTTTCAGGGCACAAAGCAAGGACTTGTGGGATACCCCACCTTGTGCCTCCCACAACAGGGTTGTGCCCTGAACAGGGTGCCAATCCATCACACCACACACACTCATCCACCGACTATGTGCAATTTGGGGAACCACACTAGAGACAGAACGTGGAACCCGGAGGAAACACACCAGAGACAGGCAGAACACACAAACTCTACACAGACAAGAGGCAGGAATGGAACCCTCAACCCTGGAGGTGCGAGGCCACAGTGCTAACCATTATCTCACCATGCATACCTTTTGCTGTACTAGTAGCAGTAGGTGCTGAGATACAAGTCCTGACCGGGAAACCCAGCACTTTAAACCAGCACTTACGTACTTTATGTTGTTTGTTTCTTGGGCTGTGTGCTCATCCTCACAGCTCCTGCAGGTTCAAACCCTTTCAGAACACTGACTCCCAGGACAGACTAAAACTCTGCTCTTGGCTTCCGGCATTCCTGCTGAACTCCACTTCCAGATATCTGCTCAGCTTTCCATCTTCTTTGAACATTTTGATGAGTTCATCAGGAATTACTACCCCCATGCTCAGGCACCGCCTCCACCATCTGTGTGGTGAGTTATAACGGCTGCATAACAGCAATTTGAATAGTGTTCAAAGTTGCACTGCTTGATCACAGAGGTCACATCGAGCACAACCAGGTTATAATATACCTAGAGCATGCAGGTCACATGGTCAACATGATTTCCCTACAAAATGGGCTTATAATAAACAGACATTCAAATGCATCTCTACAATAGCAGATACATGCTACCTGACACGCACAGTGCACTGTTAAAGATTCAAGACTCGTTATTGTCACGATATAAGTATAGCAAAGTGAAAGCAGTGCAACTCAAATGATAACTTTAATTACAATTTTAAGGCAGATTAAATAATACAAATTATGCAGTCAATATTCAGTAAATGTCAACATTCTACACAACACTAATCCAAACCCTGATGGAGTTCCAGTCCCAGTCAGCTGTTTCACAAAATAATCAGCAAGATAGCGAATAGCATGTGTGTAACTATCCAGTGTGTGTTGGACTCACAAATCCTTTATTAATATGTAAAACTTCCTCTCACTGTCTAGAGTTTCTGTCCATCTTTTGTCACCATCTCCCTTTGTCTCTCTGTCCCTGTATGTGTCCTATTCTGTCTTCCTCTCCCTTTGTCTCTCTGTCCCTCTATGTGTCCTATTCTGTCTTCCTCTCCCTTTGTCTCTCTGTCCCTGTATGTGTCCTATTCTGTCTTCCCCTCCCTTTGTCTCTCTGTCCCTCTATGTGTCCTACTTTGTCTTCCTCTCCCTTTGTCTCTCTCTCCCTCTATCCGTCCTATTCTGTCTTCCTCTCCCTTTGTCTCTCTGTCCCTCTATGCATCCTATTCTGTCTTCCTCTACCTTTGTCTCTCTGTCCCTCTATGTGTCCTATTCTGTCTTCCCCTCCCTTTGTCTCTTTGTCCCTCTATGTGTCCTATTCTGTCTTCCTCTCCCTTTGCCTCTCTGTCCCTCTATGTGTCCTATTCTGTCTTTCCCTCTCTTTGTCTCTCTGTCCCTCTATCCGTCCTATTCTGTCTTCCCCTCCCTTTGCCTCTCTGTCCCTCTATGTGTCCTTCTCTGTCTTCCTCTCCCTTTGTCTTTTTGTCCCTCAGTCGCTCAGATCAGTAGATGATCATCTGCAGACGACTGGTCTCCACGTACCTGCTCCAGAACGACAATAACCCCGTGGCAGATGTTTATCTAAAGGGCTGATGAGATCAGTAAGTGCTGAAATGAGAGCTGGAGTTACCTGTTAAAAACACCAGCGCCAGGTGTTAGTGCAGTGCTTGTTTACCAATTAGAATAAATATTTACTGATTCAGAACAAAGTGCTTTATAGTGTACCAGCCTGAAGGTTATGCATGATGAACAACACACACACACACACACACACACACACACACACACACACACACACACACACACACACACACTCCTTATCTCACTCTTCTTCCCCATGGAAACTTGTTTTCTCACTGTTGACATGGCAACAGCTGTTCTGTAGGTAAGTGTAGTGTACAGAATGTGTACAGACTGTGCATGATGTGTTTGTGTATGTTTGGTTCTCCTCTCATCACTGTAATTAATTATGATTACAAGATTGCATGATACCTTTAGTGCATCCCAGTTACCCATCATCTGCTAAATTACAGATTTATCCAGCGAAATAAACCCTGTGCGTGTTGTGTCAGTGTAGTAAACTAATCAAGAAGTGAAAATCCGGTAAGTTACCTCTTTACCTCCGATACTGCAGACTCCATCCACACGTGTTACACAAGCACATTTCTCGAAAGGTCAGTAATGATGGATTCTTCATCCACAGCATCCACAACATCCACTCTCACTATCACTTGGCCAGCGAAGAAGAAAAATACAGTTTATCATAAAGGCAAAGCTACAGTACTAAACACACAAACATACCCGATGGTCCAACACTGCGTCGTTCAGCTCGAAGCTTAGAAATGTTGTCTAACACTGACACAGTGGCCATCAGCAAAGAAAGCCGGCTAATATACTCGGTTACTTATAGCAGAGTGATCCATGATGGGGCTTTAATCTCAAACTCTGGCTCAGTGAACAATCAAGGTAATCTACTGTACTTCAGGTTTAGCTTCTAAATACAGTATATATCAGACATTTTACTGATGAAGTCACATGACCAAAGACTTACGGCACAAGGTGGGGTACCAATCAAGTGCACACACACAATCATTCATGTGCTTATTTGGATACACTGATTAGCCATGCAAGTCTTTAGGTGGAAACCCACCAAGCGTGAAGAGAACATGCAAACTGCATGCACACAGACCCTGAGGCAGGAATCGAACCCGGAGCCTGGAGGTGCCGGGCCGCAGTGCCAACCACTACACCACTGTGCCGCCTGCACGCAAGTCATTTAGAAGTAGAGTAGAAATACATGCTCATGTTTTCATGCACTCACCCTGTTTCTGTCATATTAAAACTAGATAATGACAGGTGGATCATTCATGATAAACAGCTTAAGACTGATGGAATTGTGATATTTTTTGTCTGTTACAGCTCTGTTTAATAATACAGTCGCTTTTTGCTATTAGAAGACAGCGATCATAAATGGCATTGATGTACGAGTTCAGACTGAGATCTGATTAATGAGATTTCACATACAGTATTAAAAAAGGCATGGTGATTAACCAGCGGATCAGCAGAAGTGCTTTCCATAGCATTTATTAACAGCGTGAACTGAAAACTGGAGCAAAATCAGGGGGTGACTGCGCAATTAGCCTAATGAGCTCATTTAGTCACGCTCAGAGCATGAAGCTGATTAAAGTCACTCAAAACTGGGGCAGAAAAAATTTACAATGTTTAATATATTGAATAATAAATTGCATGACCAAACTGTTGAAAACAAACAAACAAACAAACAAGAAGATCAAAGTAAAAAATAAAATCATCATTGTGTTGCACTAGTCTTCATTTGCATATTGTGATATGTATGATGCGCCTTAATCCTATTCATCAGTAAGATCCTTTTGAGAAAATCGTATCTTGATTATTTCTAATCAACGTGATCATGAAATACATGTTTTGAAAATGGAATTCTGGTTTGAAACCCATCAGTGAGCTGAGATGATGAAAGAGCAAGAAGGGAAAGAAAGATAATTTCTGTAGATTAGCACTCCTGCCAACGTGAACATGGGTAATTACAGAATCCTTCATCTGAAAGTAAGACAGACAGACAGACAGAGAGAGAGAGAGAGAGAGAGAGAGATGGAAAGGGAAAATATCTTAGGTGAGATGAAGTAAAAATCCAGGTGCTGAAAGCACAAGCTCTCCCATCTGTGCAATTAAATGTGCAACCGTTATTTTTCCTGCGAGCTAGCATCTGGAAAGGATTTAAATCTAGTTGAACTAAAAATATTTACCACCATCCAATTAATTGCTGAAGCTCTCAGTTATTTCATAAACTCCTGACTTTTTAATCTTTTAAACAAACAACTTCCAGGACTGCTTCTTACAAAGGGTTCCTCGTTCTACCATCCTTCTCCAGGTTAATTAGCGCTAACCTAGCCTTGTCACAGTCCTTCTTCTATGCTGTCACTTTGCTGTCAGAGGAAGGTTCGCTAACCACTTTACCAACCAATTAAACCAACATTCCAACATGCTGAACCTCCTCCAGCAGAGGAGCCTGTATCTCACGGCGTCCATCCAGTTCTCCACAGTGGTACCTAAAGCTTAGCTGATCATGGTGGTAGATCTCTAGGAATACACACAAGTCCTGTCTGAAAGTCTAATAAAGGAAAAGGTCCACCATGTGCACCTCTTTATGATGTGATGGCATGATGCACAAAAGCTACCACCACTTCCCTCCCAGAGGAACAGCATGACATTTTCAGAAGAGTAGAGCTGATCTCATGGCATTTTCCATGACCCAGAGTGCACCAGAGAAGTGTAAGATGATTATTGAGTGAATGGCCTGATTCTCCACCCAATGTCCCAACAGACACTGACCAGAATCCACAGATTAAAACAAGGATTTGTTACAGCAATTGTTTCCAATCAGACATGGCCTTTATTAAACGAAACTAAGCTCATAACAGCAATACCACATATGTGTCATTTTAGAACAGGCAAATTAAGACCAAGTTTCTTTTTTGTTTTTGAAAGTAAATCTCATCTCATCTCATATACCGCTTTATCCTGTACTCAGGGTCACGGGGACCTGAAACCTATCCCAGGAGACTTAGGACAGGGTAGGCTTAGGCCACACTCACACACTACAGGCAATTTGGGAACGCCAGTTAGACTAACCTGCATATCTTTGGACTGTGGGAGGAAACCGGGGTACCCGGAGGAAACCCACCAAGCACAGGGAGAACATGCAAACTCCATGAACACAGAGACGGGAATCGGGGATGGCTGGGAATCAAACCCGGACTCTTTTGATTATTATTTATATATTTATTATTATATATATTTTTGAACCTGTATTTGTATTTCTTTAAGGATGAAAGGAGCATAATGTTTATGGTCCATAGTTCCTGGTCCATTCTTGAACCCACCATCTTTCCCTTGCTTTTCTGCTACTACTCAGTCTACTCATTAGTTCATCCTCTGTTTAACCGTCTATTTAGACCATCACATACATGATATTTTTGTCCCTTTCTGAATCCATCAGCCGGTTAATTCCTTCTTCTATCCATTAGTCCCTCCTCAAGTCCATTCTTTAGACCGTCTTTATTTACATCCTCTAGTCAATCCTTAGGTCTTCCCTACAAACCATATTCTAGTCCTGACTTTTTTCTTATGTTTTCAATTCCCTAGTCCATCCTCTAGTTCAACTCTACCTGCACTCCATTCTCCAGTCCCACTTATTGTCAGTTCCACAGTCCCATATCTTTTCTATTTTAAAGTCTCTCCACAAGTCCATTATGTTGTTGTTGTTAGTCTTTTGGCTGCTCCCGTCAAGGGGTCACCACAGTGGACCATCCGATCCGCACAACAACTTGGCACAGGTTTTATGCCAGATGCCCTTTCTGATGCAACCCTCCCATTATATCGGTCCTTGGGACCAGCACTGCATCCAGTGGCTGGGGTTTGTGTCACCAGTGCCAATGGGTTTGCATCACTGGTCCACTATGTAATCCTTCCCAAAATCCATTTCCTAGTCCCCTCTAAAGTCCATTCCCTAGTCCCTCCTTAAATCCTCCTTATTCCTACTTCTTTCTATAGTCAATTCCCTACTCCATCCAAAAAATATTTCCTTAGTCCCACCTAAAGTCCATTCCCTAGTCCATTTCCCTTTTCCTTATCTAGTCCATTATTCATCCCTTCCAGTAGTCCATTCCCTAGACCTACTTCTAGTCCATTCTCTAGACCCTACTCTAGTCAATTCTGTACGTTCTCCTTAAGTCAATTAAGTCTTTTACTTTGATAGTCCATGCTAAAGCCCTTTGCCTTATCCATTACCTAGTCTTGTCTTCAGTCCATCCCTTCATTCCTCCTCTGGTGCTTTTTCTACTCCAAAGTGCTTACTGACTTACTGCAGCTTACAATGTTATACCTCTGGTAAATTCATCCTTGCTTCGATTGCACACTTAAACAGTATGAGTCACAATATTTACTGAGTCATAATAACGATTGTTGTTAATAATAAGACCATGTCTGTACAGTGCAGACTTAGCCACACCCTCCAACAACAACAACAAAAAAAAAACAAAGTAGGGAGATTATGTAATCAATACACTGTAAAGTGCAAAATGATGCAACTGAATATCTCTGCAACACCACTGCAAAATGTCATGTTCTTCTATCAAACAGTTATTTACGAGCCAAGAAGCACATCTTATTAAAACAACATAAAATAAGGTACGGAACGGGTTTAAAGAAATTGCTTCTTGAAATGTCAGATGGGAAATACTGTATCAAACCCCGTGTGTCTTTCACCACGACAATGCTGTCTTACAATATTAGCCTTTAGAGTTCCCTTCTTTAAAAAATAAATAAAAATAAACATGAAAGGAATGGTTCTCAGTTTTCCTCATCCCCTCTTGAGCCATCATAAATAATTCATTAGGAAAATATCAGCCTCAATTATGTAGGGAAACATGGAGACTTTATTAGCTGCTTAAATTTGCCTCGGTCAACATCACCGTAGAAAGAGCAGAAGTTCTGTCAGTTAGCAGTGGGTTTAGTTAAAAAACAAAGCTCTAGGAGTGAAAATCTGGAAGTCTTTTGGACAGAATACAAACACCAAAGACACCAACTTTTTGTACTCACTCTATACTTAAATACAGCATGATTGTACTAAACAAGATTTGGGTACTCAGAAAGACGTTTATAGAGCAATATTGTTATAACTTTTCTTAATAACGGTACACTAAGACATTACTACTAGAACATACACTAATAGCAAAGATCTTGGTGGTCAACTTAACACAGTAGAAAATTTGTAAACAGATAGCAATGATCGAAGCCAACATGGCTGAAAAGGAAAGCTATTATAGTGATCGCTACATCTAAGGTAGAGATGTTCGTTTTTTTTCTAGTGGGTATTGACAGTATGTTCTGTGAATTATGTTTATTCTTGTATCATAAGCAACATTTGTGCGCTGTGGCCTCACGCCTCCAGGGTCCAGGGTTTGACTCCAGTATTATGTCTGAGTGCATGGAGTTTGCAGGTTCTCCCTGTGCTTGGTGGGTTTCCTCTCCAGGTACTCCAGGTTTCTCCCACAATCAAAGATATTCAGGTTAGGCTAATTGGCGTTCCCAAATTGCCCATAGTGTGTGGATGAGAGTGTGAGTGTGTGTGTATGTGTGTGCCCTGAGATGGATTGGCACCCTGTCCAGAGTGTACCCTGCCTCGTGCGCTAAGCCTTCTGGGATAGGCTCCAGGTAGGTCCCCGTGACCCTGAATGCAGGATAAAGCAGTATAGAAGATGAGTGAGTGAGGATAAGCAGTATAGAGAACGAATGAATGAATGATTGCATTTGTCACACTTTGCCGCCATGGGAACGTCCACTGCCATAGATCCTACTCGGCTGGTATTAGCTTTAATAGACTCCTAGGCACAGGGGGAGTTTATTTTATTACATGGAATAACATAAAATCAATAAACTCTTATATGCACACCAACTTTCTCCAGTGAAAGCTGGAGAACTTTTTATTAAGTTCAGCACACTTTCAAAAATAACCTCGATAACTTGATCTCTGATGATGTGAGATCTTCATAAAGGACAACTGATCATTATTGTTCGCGCCAGCCTTTTTGACTTTCAGTGTCAAGGTAAAGCTTGACTGCGGATATGACGTCAGTTTACAATCAAGATCAGTGCACAGTACAGTAGGTCACGTGACTGCAGGGTCTCTATATCATTAGCTTAAGTATAACATAGTATACTGAACATATTTTTTAAAAGTGTACCCTAAGATCTCATTCAATGCTTGTTTGCCAAATACATTTCGTAAGTAATTAGTTTTTTAAGCATATTTGCCTAAATATTACCGTATTGGTAGATGAGACAATAATTTTTAACTCATTATTAGTATGTATTGAAGTTATATTACTAGCAATATTATATCACTATATTAAGTTCCATCAGAGCTTTAGTACTTGTGGTATACTCATATTTAAAGGATGTAGCCTATATCACAGTATACTGAAGTATAATTACAAGTCAACACTTTACAGTACTGTATATTCAATCTACCTTCTTCTTGATTAAACTGGAATTTGAAAAACATATACACTCCTGTGAATAAGCATGCTTTTTCCTATGGTGGATTCTGATTGGCTGAAAGGCTTTAATTATCTATCATTTTCTATAACCGCAGCCCTGATACTAGCACAGGTTTATATAAATACATAAGTTTTTTTCCTCTATATTTGACTCAAAACCATATGCATACATAGGAAAAAGCAGATACTAGACAAACTTTTACTCGTAGGAAGAAGGTAAGTTTGCAGGCTTAGATAATTCCCATCCAAAACCACTTTTGATCAACTTTCAGCAATATGGAACGCAGGCACATAATTGCGTTCATGTCTGACGCCTGATCGTTTCATTAAAGTTTAAAAACATGGTGGAGAGATCCATCTTTCCAATATAATAATATGAAAAGATAGCAAACTGTGATGAAAGCCCAGGCAGGGAGATGAAAATTTAATACCATGCTGAAAGATTGGGCCGTTAGTATGATATGAATATTTAATGTCATGTCTGTTCTGTTTACAGGTGAACTTCAATTCCCTGTACTCGCTCTCTTTCTAACGCGTTTAAAGTATACAGTAACAATGCTGCAAAGAGACTGGGGATCAAAGCAAAGTGTTCTCTTTTTATCTTTTCTTCTTCTTCTTCTTCTTCTTTTAATCGACTGTATAAGAGTTCCTGGAAGAACTTCTTTTGTTGTCATACCTTGAAAGGGTTTCCATGAGCTGTCTTATTATAAAGAATGTTACACAAACAATGATGGGTTCTTATGTAACATGACCTGTCTGGATCAATCCCTCATTTTCCTGGATGTCACTCATCCGAGAGTGGAGATGGTCTTGGCAGGATAAAACTTTCTAAATGCTAGAAAGTCAAAGTTTCATATTGAAAAGAAAAAGAATCCACGTGTCCAATTATATATAAAAATGTAAGACATTATGCCTAAAGAAAGGAAGTGCATGTAGCTACTACACCATAGTACCAGTGTTGAATTCTGTTGGTGTTTGAACTGCATTAATTTTGGATTCTGATTGTCTGAAAGGTGCTATTTCTGGATTCTGATTGGCTAAACAGCACTAATGTTGGATTTTGATTGGCTAAACAGCACTAATGTTGGATTTTGATTGGC
>JAQMYJ010000012.1:36694527-36708048 GCA_030014305.1 Clarias laeviceps | reverse complement strand
CCATGGTCACCACCCATCTTGAAAAGTTTTCCCCCCTCACATATACTAATGTGCCACAAACAGGAAGTTAATATCACTAACCATTCCCATTTTATTAAGGCGTATCCATATAAATGGCCCACCCTGTATATAGAGATAAAGGGAGTTTGACTGTCATAACTATGTTTTTTTTTTTCTGTACAATCAGAAGTCCTGGTTTGACTTGAACATTCCTTGTATATAACAGAGCGAAAGATTCAGCTGTAGTTAAACAAAAGATAAACAAAAATGCTAAAAGTCTCTTGGGAGTCAAAAGCTTTGACTCTTATTATCCACAGAACATGTGTGTTTAGGTGACCTGGAGATGTTTATAATAAAACGATTGGTTTAAATACCATTCTGCTAAATACATTCCAACACACTGGCTAAGCTGAAGAAAAAAAAAAGGAGAAGATGTAATTAGTCCCTGAGCAGGACTATGATCACCTCGCAAACATTCGCGCTGTACATGTGCTCTGCGCTGTCGATGCCTTAACCTTTGCCTTATTAGGAGCTGAATAGTGCTGTAATTGCTGTGTGTTATGAGAAGGCGTTGTTGGAAAGCATTTAACGTGTAAGCGAAGAAGTGATGACAAGGTCGTGGCCTGGTTACGAGGAGCACACATCGCCCTGGCAGCGCTTCTGTTTATTCTGTGAGACGCCATTAGGATTAGGTTATGATGCATGCGTGGACACAGTGTGTGTGTGTGTGTGTGTGTGTGTGTGAGCAGTGAGACAGCTCATCTGTCAGTAACACCCTGGTAAATGAAATCCCCCTGAAATTCCAGCAGAGTGTACCGCAGCCTAAAAAGGAGTCATGAAGAGAAAACACCTCCATGTTCCAGCAGTCTGGATCAAATCAATTGCTTTTCCTTCCTAATGAGCTTTTCTGCCCGTCCCGCACAATAACCTGTCACTGATTTCAGCATCTCTAGTGAACCTATAAAGTCTTAATTAGTAGTTTCATATACCATAGCTTGTTCTCTCTCTCTCTCTCTCTCTCTCTCTCTCTCTCTTCAGTCACATGTTTCCATCTTTCTGTACATCATGCTTTCATTACCTTCATAGCCTTAAGGGATTTTACTTACAGAGAGGCCAAGAAATTCATTATTTTATTTAATTAATGTCATTAAAAAAACAAACAAACACAGCTATATTACTTTCAGGACATCATAATGCGTGATCATGTTACTGTAGCTAATGCGATACTTTTTAAATCCTGGAATTTAGTCCACATGTTTATCACAGACTGAGGAATGATAGTAGTGAATTATTCTAGGTGATTATTCTGGAATGAGGAAAGCTAAGCATAAATAAATGCATTTTTTAATTCCCCCAAAAACCTGAAATACACAAAGCAATATTATTAAAAATTAACTAGTTAAAAATAAAAGTAGTAATAATATAGCAAAATATTTCAGTGATTATAATTAAATAATACTTTTTTGATGCATTAATTAAATAAAAAAAAAAAAAATTACTCAAGTAAGAGTAGCTGTACTTCAAAATAATATTACTCAAGTAGAAGTAACTGTTTCATCATAATGTCCGATTAATTTTTTTTTAGAAATTATGTAAGCAGTCAGACAGAATGATAAAATAATGTACAAATTGCGACATTATTAATAAAATAAATGTAATAAAATAAATGAAAAAAACCAAATATCTTTACAAAATAGCAAATAAAGGAATAAGATAAACAAATTTCCTAATTCCCTTTTTTCACAATATATAAAGCTTTTGAAATAAATACCTACTGTAGGTAACATATGTATGTTTAAACAGTGTAAACTATTTCCTGTGTAAGATATACTGTATATTTCCAGTAGTTGCACTGCAGATAGAAAATAACATTAGTACATGTAAATTCTGTGTGAAACCCAGCAAAGGGGTTCACGGTGATGCTGCAATGAGTCATTCGAGGTGTTTTGAGTGGCACACAGACATCACGAGCGGACGAGCATCACTGGAAGACTTGGGTGTATGTGTACGACCCTGCGACGAAGCAACAGTGACCGACCGGATCTGTGGAGCGCTAATCTGAAAACTTGTTGATGTCCCCTCTTATTTATCTAACGATCTTGTTAACTAGCTACAAATCAACTTCCTCATCTAGCTACGTAGCTAAACTGATAAATGGTTTGGTAATGGTTTTGTTATAAACATGCTGGCTACAGTACAGTATGTGCTATGTCTTTCTCTGTCCCTATATATGTTTGTCTAGCTAGTCAGTTACCCAAGCTAGCCAGCTATAGCAACAAAAATGTACTTCATACATGTAAACCACTTATATATTTACTGTACTAATTCTCAGAAGTGACCAAAAATGGTGGCCAAAAAAAAAAAGTACCAATTCTGTACTTAAGTAAATTATTACTTAACTAAAAGTAAAAGTCCACCGTTTACATTTCACAAAAGCACTCACTTTCAAGGTTACTTTAATATCAATCTATATCAATCTATACTGCTGAGTTTACAGTACATAGATTCAGTGTAGCGAACAGTATCCTGAAAATCATAGTAAAATCTCTCTTTCTTTCTCTGCTTCCTGACTGTGAACGTGCTGTTTCTGCAATCGTCTCCGTTTTTGATTTCAAAACCCCTGCTACGTGATTACGGATGACAAATCATGCAAATATGCATCACCACTCCAGCAGCTCCAAATACAGTACTAGAAAACTGCTCTAGTCATGAAACACACAACATCGTGTGGAAATGTAATGGAGTAGAAAGAAGAAAGATCTGTTATAGGATGTAGTGGAGTAAAAGTGTAAAAGTAGGAGTAAGAGTAAGAGTAAGAGTAAGAGTATGAACTAATAAAACTACTCAAGTGTAATGTGTTCTTACTGTAAGTGCAGGAACAAAGTAAATTTAGATATTTAGATTCCTTTCACATATAATGAAGGTTAGTTTGATTAGCAAAACAAGAGTGAGTAGAAGGAAGTCCATTGTTTTACAACCTAGAATCATACAGTATATGTGTGTGTTCTTGTCTTTAAGGAAAGTGTATTGAAGCGAGACAGAGGGTTATTAGCACTTTATTGTTAATCCACTCTGGATTAATCGAGGACTGTTTACTAATCCTATAAACACTAAACCCATGTGATTTATTCAACCCATGTAACGTGATCTCCATCCCTGTCTAATTCTAGCGTCCTCTGAGTTTAAACAAGATGCAGACGGTTCACAGTGTTTATGAGAAGATCCCACATGAAGGGCTCACTCCTGTGTTATCCACTACTCCAGAGCTCTAAATGTTTTGGCAGCTCCGAGTTTAGCGCTGATGGATATCAAGTCGACCTGAGTTTGCTTTGTGTGTGTGTGTGTAAGGCTTAGCGTATTTACAGTGTAGTCGAATCTTTTCTGAGACATTTGCAAAACCCAAATGGATGTCTAACATCATCATTCATGTATTGTATGCTATCCAGAGGAGACTTAAAGCATGAAAGTTCAAATTGACGTTAAACAGCATTGTGTTTTTGTATTTACGTTTTAAAGTATTTTTTCGTTTTCCAGAAAAGCGCGCTATGGATTATCCAGATGATGTTCCAGCCATGCTTGGGAGTCCATGCTTTAGCCAATGGCCAATCATGGGCGTTTGTAAGTCAGGACAAGTGGAAGTGGGTGGATAGCGCTTTAGATAAGATAAGATAAAATCAAACTTTGATAATCCTGGAGGAAATTCTTGTCCAAGTGCGGTCTATTGTGCTAGAGGAGGTGTCAAGAAACACAATATGGTAATGAAATAGAAAAAGAAAATATTCTTTTCTGCCTGAGATTTTATTGGGATCATTTTGTGCAGTGTGCAAAGTATTACTCTTATACCTATGCATAAGAGTACAGCATACATTCAACTTTATTCTTAACAATGTGTGCTGCTACACTATGCAAGCAAGTGTACAGTATGGTTTAAACAATAAAGATCAATGAGACAACCTATTGTGACAGTCACATGACTTGATTTCTGCAACTTTAGTAAATATTTATAACAGAACTTTGCTTAAATCGTCCATATTTCCTAGTGTACGAATGCGCACCGCATAATCCACCACGGCTGAGCTCGAAACGGTTTCCCGAAACAACGTTTTTATGTAAATGTCGTTTCAGTTCTTTGTGCAATAAGCCATTCAAAGAGACTCTGAAAATGCCAAAGCCCTCCTTAATAAATTTTGCATAACCATAACCCTCTCAGCATTTCCACAGTAAAACTATCTGCATACACACACATATACTGTACTGTACTGAGTCAGTTTTTACAGAATATTAAGCCTAATGTGTGTGAATAGCAAAAACAAGGCAGACTGCATAATAATACCAGCTCAAATCCAATCATAAAATCAGCTCATATACAAATAGAAAATTGTTTGAGATTTATTAAATGGCATCATTTTCATAGAAGATCTTTCCTCATGTATGTTCTATATGCAAATTAGAAACGTATCATTTATCAACTGGATATAAATGAGTTTATATGTAAATTGTTTGTGGGAGCTTTTCCACGGTGTGGTGCTTAAGCTAATTTGAAAACAAAAAATATCAACCTCATCAGTGTAATGTCACCCTATGAAAGGTGGAAGAGTTAGTGTGTGTCTAAGGCTTTGTTCACTTTACAAGTGATTTTTTTTTTCTTTTCTCAGACAGGAATCATAATTCCAAGCGACTTTTATCTGACTCTAATGTGGATGCATCTGTCCTCTGAAATGGCCCACATGTGCACACAATGATACGTCTTTGCTCGGACCAGCTGGGTTAAAACATGGTGACTGCTCATTCATTTCAAACAATGGATGCGATTCTAGTGAAAGTAAATACGTTGGCGGTTTGGCTCTGGAGGACAGTGAGCAGTTAGTCAGCCGTATTTGTTGAGGTCCAGAAGGAAGAAATCATGTGGCAGCGTATCAGATACGTATATCTTCAATTTAAGACCACATACAAAAGTGATCCAGATTCAATCTGAAAACCATGAGATTTGTATGTTCAAATACAAAAAAATGAACTTAGGCATGGTACAGTACACCCTGCATAGGGTGCCAATCCTTCGCAGGGCACACACACTACGGACAATTTGGGAATTCCAATTAGCCTAATCGGCAGGTCTTTGGACTGTGGGAGGAACCCGAAGGAAACCCACCAAACACAGAGATGCGAATCAGACCTGGCCAGGAATCGAACCCAGACCCTGAAGGTGCAAGGCGACAGTGCTAACCACTACACCACCATACGCACCCCTACCAAATAGCATGAAGGTAAAAATAGTTCAGTTTGATTTTGTGAAAACAATTGCATACAGTACATTTTCACACCATGATTGATTATATTAACATTTTATTTTAATTCAACTTTATTTATATAGCGCTTTTAACAATGGTCATTGTCACAAAGCCACTTCACAGTATAAAAGAAAAAGGTAGAAATGTGTATGTAATGTGTGAGAAAATGTGTATGAATCAAATGATCAAGATCGTCGCTAATGAACAAGCCGAGGGCGACGGTGGTGGGGATTTGTGCATTTAGGCATTTGGCAGACGCTTTTATCCAGAACGATTTGCGAAAGGGCTTTGAAGTTTCCATCATTAGATACAGTAGATTCTTACACTGGGTAACTCGGTTTCTAACTAAATACCATCAATCAAACACTGTTGGAAAGGTTTTTTTTGTGGGAGTGGGAGGGTTACCCCAGATATTGAAGAAATTTAGTTGTTCTTTAAAGACTGCCAGAGACTCGGCTGTATGGACATCTACAATACTGTACAGTATGTTCATTCTACCTCCTAGGTGGCCGAACAGAAAACAGGTTTTCCTCGATCTCTGAGAGATGGTGGGACCAACCGAGCAGTGCTGGAGGATCGGAGGGAACGTGGACGCTAGTTAACAAGCTTTTGAAATAACTACCCTAAACGAACTACCTGGATATTAACATCGGTTACCAACTAGAACCTCAGCAATCTTCGTAATCGAGGTCAAATTTGAGTAAATTCTGATTTCTAATTTAGGGATAAATAAATAAGTACACACATGCAGAAGATGATAAGGCTGCTTCCTGCCTTTCATTGATGGCATTAAATAAATTAGCTACATTTAAAAGGTTTTTAACCAAACTTTTTTAAGCTGCATAGACTTTATTTGCATAAATAACGTGCGTAATAACACCTGATGTGTTTAATACATTTGAAATATAAACACTGCTCTTTTTGCTCTTTCTTTAGTTATACATAAATGTTGACCAGAGTACACAAAATACATTTTATACATAAGTTTTATGTGTTTTGAAATGTAGGAACAAAATGATGCAAATACTGTTTTTTTGTTTTTTTTCCTTTTGCAAATATTCTTTTCCTGTGCAGGTTGCAGGTCGTAAGCCATTAGATGACATCTGTCAGCGACTGCACGTCTCACAAATTGGCCATTCTGAGCTTTTCAGCTCGAAGTATAAAGGCTGACCCAGTGCTGAGCTCTTTGTCATTCTCAGACCCACTCGAGAGAAATAAAGCACAGTGATCACAAGAACAAGCAGGGGGAAAAAGAACCTACGTCACTCTGCTTCTTCACAAGAAAAAATTTTATGGCTTGATAAATTTTTCTCTTTACTTCCAGTACCATTATCTACAGTACCCCACTGACACATCAGCCTTAGAGGAGATTGATTTATTATAAGGGAACTATTACAGGGTTAAAATTATTGGCTCCTGAACAAATTGTACTTTCTCCTTTCACTCTAACCTGTACAAAAAAAAAATCACATGTCGAATGAAAAACCATTTACGGCCTGAAGCACATTATAGCAAGGATGAGTCATGGCTTAATTTTGGGTGCCTTGGTGGACTGATGAACTATCAAAGTATTTAAAAGTTCCAGAGCTGGTTGTTCTGACAAATAAGACAGAAAAAGCTCTAATTCTTTCTTCTATCTGTTGCTGTGGTCGTCTGCTGTCTGGGCCATGATTGGCTAAAGCAACAACTGAAGGTGAAGTGCAGAACGAACCAGCCATGGTGACCAGTCGAAACCAGACAAGTGTGGTTATTTCTGTCCATGTAAAAGATGCAGTTAGGAAATATTCTCTTGGAGGTGTTCTACTATGTTTAGGACTATGACTGTAAGTGGACACAGTTCCTCTAGTTTAAGAATAACCATTTAGAGCCATTTAACAGCTACCAGGCACTGATATGCTAGAACCACGTTTTGGGGCTACAACTGTAGTTACTGTTCCTTTGGAGATGTTGATGTTCTAGAACCACTTTTAGGATTACAACTTTAAAATTTTCATGTAAAAACATAACCGCTTTTAGAACATTGGTTACCTCTGGAGATATTGCTGTTCTAAACCCATTTCAGGAGTTCAACTGTTGACACTGTGCCTCTTGGAGACATTGATGTTCTTTTGGTACCATGAGGAATACCATTTCTCTGAGAGCATTATCATTCTAGAAGTAGTTTTTCTGACCATGACTCTAGATAGAAATTGGTTCTAAGTAGACACTGTTCCACTGGAGTGGTTCCAAGACTGTGGAACCCACCTAGGTTAGGGATAATAATACTGGCTAGAACTGATTTCAGAATGTACAGAGCTTCTAACATTGTTTTAGAACATTAACGGTGGCAAAGACTTTCTATCAACATGTTTTTCAATACTATCATGGCTGTTAATGGTGTCTTTATAGGAATCAAATTTATAGAACCATTTTCAAGACAACAACTCATATAAGGATTCCTCCAAAAGATTGACTATTCTTGGAATGCTGTAGGTAGGTTGCAGGTTCCAAGAATAATTTCAAGATGACTCCTGAGATTCAGGAATTTTTTTTTGCCAATTAATCTTTGAAATACTAATCCAAGTTGCCTAAGAACATGCGGTTTATCACATTTGGCTAATTCAAACTACATGCTTGGTTATATGCCATCTGGCAACACACAGCTGTTTCAGATTGGCAGGAGCTGCCTGGGCTTCTGATAATCTGACTGAGCTGAGGCTAATGAGCCTGGCACAGCGGAGGTCGAGGCAACAGTAATGACAAGTTCAGCAGGAAGTGCTTCATTAGTGAGGGACGTTGTGTCACACTGGTGTACCCAGGGACACGGTGTGATTCAGCTTATCTGTATTTCTATTGAGCAGAAAATTAGACAGCAGAACCTGACCGGGGATTAGACTTGCACCTAAATACAGAACTGGATTGGACACAACCTGAAGAAAGTCGTACTCATTTCAAGAGGTTTCAGAGTGCTAGGACTAGCGCCTACTGTAGCTAGAGCCACTTTCTCTACTATGACCGCAAATATGATATATAACCATTGAACCCAAAATCTACAACTTCTTTTAGAATGAGTTTATGACTGTAAATACAGTTTGCTTGAAAGCATCACAATTTTAGATTCACTCCCAAGACTGTAAATGCTGTTTCCAAAGGTGCCATCATTCTACAAACTGGGCCGACACCAGCTTTTAGATACCCTAGACTGTAAATGTAAGACTTTGGAGACCTAATTGTTCTAGAACCAGGGGTTTAGACTAACCTGGTGGTGCCACTATTGTAGAATCACATTCTACAATTGAGGCATCACCAACCTCATGAAGATATGACCTTTGGTTCTGGATTGAGCATGGTTTTACTAGGTAGGCCAGATACCTAGTAGGTGACTTCTAGGTGAGGTCACTGTCTCGTGATGTTAGCTGAAATTTTCCATTTATGTTTTAGTTTTTCATTTATTTACAATTTTTCTATTTCCTTTTATTAATGGTTTGCATTTGCATTTGTTTATTATGGACACAAGAAACAACAAAAGTGTGAAATGGACCAAGAACTACAGTAGCAAAAAACAATATTAGGACGGGAAAAGTATGACACAGATAGAGACCTCACTTAAATAAGGCGGCTCATTAGGAAACACAAAACCCATGTGAACAATCAGAGCAAGAAATGAAACAATAGAAGAAAAACATTTAATTTAATTGAATATGCTGTATATTATTGGCAATAGCAATAACAATAACATGCTCATGGACAAAAAAAAATATAAAAAAAATTACCTGAAGCTCACTATAAAGGACATCGATTTCTGGATTTTCTTCAGTCATAGGTCTGGAATGACCTCTGGATATGTCTGACTCATCCTGGTGCCCTGCTTATAGCTGCTATCTCATCTGATGGAGGTCCCATGGGATCTGCTTGGGATATGCATGTGGTGACTGGGGACAGTTCCACTTGAGGACCGTCCTGCCCTCGGCTGATGGAGACTCGGCTGTTCTCTGAGGACTTGCATTAGCTTAATAGTTCAGGACTGGAATTTCCTACAGTTTGTACCAGATCCTCCAATAATGAAAGTGGACTCCATATTAACTTAAACACATCTCCTGTTACAGTATACTAAATGTCCAAACACACAGTATGACTGCAGATTAATCCCTGCTATCCATTATCACCCAGATGAGGATGGGTTGCCTGTTGAGTCTGGTTCCTTTCAAGGTTTCTTCCTTCTGCCATCGTTTTCCCTCAGCACCGTCGCCCTCGGCTTGCTCATCACAGACAACCTCATCATTCCGTTTTAGACACATTTCCATAACTTTCTTTTGATTGGGTGAAGCTGCTTTGCGACAATGACCATTGTGAAAAGCGCTATACGAATCAAATTGAATTGAATTGAAAAGTCAATGAGGAATCGGAATCGTCTCATGTAGAGTGCAAACAAATGAAGGTGGGTTTACTGCAACATTTAGGTTAATAGGAAAAAGTCCCGACTTAAAAACTAATAAAAATGGAACCGGCTTCTTGTGTTTGCACTGATTGTGTGTGTGTTGGTTTAGAGATTTTGCTAGAACCATGTCGGAGGAGCTCGTTATTAAATTCGCGCCCTAGGCCTCACAGAGCTCCAGGCTGAGTCTGAGCAGTGCGGGTAATCTTTTTGGACTGGGGATGTTGTTAGTCGGTATAGAGCTTCCAGTCATGTCTAAATGAACTGACACACACTTCACTTTAATGGCTTCCTGAGTGAGACATTGATGAACAGGTTTGTGTGTGTGTTTCAAAAATGCAAGGTTCTAAATGAACACCTGCCGAAGCCATTTCTACAGTTTGTAAAGAACATCGTGGATTCATTTACTTTGTATGGGTGTGTGTGTGTGTGTGTGTGTGTGTGTGTCACACATCTTAATAAGGACACAAGGAATGCATTGACTGTCAATTCTCAATAAACATGTGGGCTTTTTCTGCCTAGCAGAGCATGATGAGATCCTTCCTGTAGACTAAACAGCAGTTATTATGAGCATCAGTCTTAGAGATATAACACACACACACACACACACACACACACACAGACACACACACAGTGTTACTTCCTGAATATGAAATGGAGAAAACATCAGTAGGACGTCACCATGTCATTAAATGAACTAAGACGCTGATGTTCTGTCTGTTTACACAATCATGGAGTCTTGCTTTGTTCTTCTGCTCTTCTTCTAAGGAAAGTATAATGGCTCTGCGTAGAACCTGACATCAAAGTTAAACTAAAGCACTCACACTGGAGAGCCATTCTATAATTTATTAATTGAAGTTCTTCTTATATGGGGCAAAAACAATCTTTTTTTAGTGCTTGGATCAGCTTAGAGCGCAACAATCTGTTCCCTCCAAACAGTACGTTCGTAATCAGTTCCATTTCTAGTCAGAATAAATGAGTGTTTTCGCACTGTCATGCTAAATCCATGATTAATGAGCGCTACCCGAATGCTGACCTCTAGTCCAACATCAGCTAATTTCCCAAGAGGCTTTGTGTCTGTCAGCTTTACCCTGGACTGCTTTAGTACTGAGCAGCTCAGAGTCTCAATTTATGTTCTTTTTTGCTTTAATCTTACATTCTCCAAATTGAAATATTTTATTGCTGTTTTTGTCTCATTAATTGCCTCCAGTCTTGTATTATTTCTCAGCCGTAATATAAGTGTGTTAAGAGAGACGGTACAGGCTTTTGATTTTAGGGGGAAAAAATGCTTTTATTAGATGTCTTTTTTTAAACTACAACAATAGAAATATCCTAAAAAGAAATGTTTGTTTTGTGCAGTCATTACCGTCACATTTAAAAAAAAAAAGATGCCTTTAAGCCACGCCCACTCCATGTCCTGACTATGTAAACTGCCTGGCCCAAAAAAAGTGAAATACTCCAAAAATTCATGCAATTCCGATCGCTCTGGGATAGGCTTAGTCTGGACTCATCGGACCACATGACCTTTGTCCATTACTCCAAAGTCCAATCTTTATGTTCCCAAGTCTTTTGTTCTGATGAGTCTCACTAACAAGTGGTTTTCTTATGGACACACAGCTGTTTAGTCCCAATCATGTGAGTTCTCATCGTGTATGTTAATGCTCTTCTTGTCACTATTAAACACAGCTCTTATATATTTTTTTAATCTGTTAATTTTGTACCATCCAACTTCACTAAGTGCTTAAGTGATCTCCATTCATGATTTTTCCCGACCTTCCACAAAGGTTTGGATAATGTGGTGTTGAAATGTTATTAACCCATTTCCAGTCATTTAATATCTTCTTACCCTGCGATGGATTGGCACCCTGTCCTAAGCCCTAAGCCTCCTGGGATTGGCTCCAGGTCCCCGCGACCCTAAATACAGGATAAAGCCGTATAGAAGATGATGAGATAATATCTGCTTAGTTGTTTTCTTTGCTTGATGGAACCCAATAATTGTGACTATTTTTGTTTTGGCCGGGCGGTGTACGTTCAGTACAGTACAGTATACGTTCAGTACAGTATATCCCTGACAAGCCTGTTTCTGTGTTATTATTATACACACATCATTTTCCTTGATAAACCTAACTAATCACATTTCAAGTAGAAACATAAAGTACAATACATTTTTTAAAAAGTTGTTCCTTGAAAGTCATTGTTTCTATATTGAGAAACAAAAAGTTTATTGGCTACATAAATGTTTAAATATTTGTGGAAAGTTAATTAAAAAAAAATCATGAATGAAAAACAATTTATTGTATTATTCTTTAATTTAAAAGATGCTAAACATGTTTTACTAAACAGTTGAACCTTATTAGATTAGAACTATATTTACTCCAAAATTTCCAAGATGTTGGAATAATCGCACAAATTTTAAGCGTTTCCCTAACGTTTCCCTAATAAATTATTATCTTTAAAGATTAAAGATCTCTTTAGAGTGTTTTTACAGCAAAATTATTATTCTAATTTGTATAATATTAGAAAATCTTTTTTATTTGCTTTAATAAGCATGGAAATTTAATTGACCAAATGTAATTAGCATAATACATTTGTCCGGAGGAGGGGGGTGGGGGGTGGAGGGTGTTGTAAGATAATATATGTTTGATTAAAGATGATGAATTGTGATGTTTATTATTTGTAAGCAGTAAAGCCATAACCCTGCTCATTCATAGTATCTCACCTAAAAGTTCACCAAACAAACCACAAAACTGATCAGATTTCACATGCTGTTAATGAAATTTCTCTTTTACGAATCTCCCTCTCTCTCTTTCTCCCTAAAAGCCACTAAAAGCAAAATAAAACACTGGTATTTTTAGCTCATGAAATGCAGAAGCAGCTGTTGTGTCCTGATCGCTCTTGTTCCGACACCCAGCTGCTCTTCAGATGAACTCAACTGACATCACGTCAAATCTCAACACACTCCACACTTACACAAACACAAAGATGAACACTTTAACATTAACATTTAACATTACTTTTAATTACTGTAACACCTGAAGCAAGCTTTTACAGCTGTTTAGAAAAGAGCAATCCTAATCCCATGAACACCACAAACATCAGAGCCAAATGTACACTAGGATCCAAGAACTGTATCCCTGATCTGTTTTAACCTTTTAATTGGCATAAGATACTAGACAGAGAAAAAAATGTCATAGCCATGAACCAAAAAAAATCAACAAAAGGGGTAAAAAATAAACTAACTCTTTATACCTTGTAATATGTTGAATGCTCAGTAAGGAGCCCAACAGAGAATGCAATCCAGCATCTTATACCTGGTGACCAGAACCTCCCCCAGGATAGAATATTTCCCCTGAACATCACTAGCTTGCATCATCATCATCATGATCCCAAACCTGAACCCAGAAGAATAAAACTGTACAGGGAACATTATTAAAATTCATAATTGTCCCCTTAGGAGCCCTACGGTACATTTCTGGGGCATTAATTACAGCTCTGGGGACAACTCAGTCCAAAACGAGTGTTTTCCCACAGTCACAGAGGACATTAATGATCATTGTGCACACAGAGAGTGTCAACATGGCATTTAAAAATAAGAATAATCAGGCTAAATTACTTGTTCATTCAATACTTTCATTATTTTCATTTTGCAAAGTGATTTGATAAAATTACAGGTTTCTGTCCCCGAGTGGTGCAAGTCCTCGACCTATCATCCGGAGATCGCTGGTTTGATTCCAGGATGACACTGTAACCTTTCACAGCCGAGAGCCTAGAGAGAGCTGATTGGCCTAGCTCTTCCGGGGGGGGGGGGGGGGGGGGGTT
>JAQMYJ010000012.1:36649478-36673388 GCA_030014305.1 Clarias laeviceps | reverse complement strand
ATCTGAATGCCACCAGATTTGCTTTTATTTCATTAACAGCTCAAATGTGTATAACATAATGGATTAAAGCTGCATGATTGCAAATTTGCTTTAGTGCCGTCACTATAGGTTTTATTAAACAGCTTTACAAAATGTCTCTTCAGTCACCATTATTTCTTACAATATGATTTCCTTATAATAATTCAAATTATCAGAGGACCTCACTTGGTTTGAGTCGGTACAACTTGATTTCCGTTGTAATTAACTCAGACTGCGCAAAAGGTGTGCAAAGCTGAGCTCCTCGAGCTCCTGCAGGGCTGTGATTGGTTGAACGGTGAGGTCGCATCTGATTGGCTAAAGAGTACAAGTGACGTATTTTTGAGACTTTTGCTGGCACGTTGGAGCCAGAAGAGTCTCAAAAATACACACACAAATCCAGCGATATTCACACAAGTAAATCGATTTTCACGTGCATAGCCCTCGTAAATTTTAAACATTCAAAAAATTTTACACAGTTGTACATATGTGAATTGTATATTATGAATATGTATATTTTTTCATGCACGTGAATGTGTTTTTTTTGTGAATATTTTTTTTTTCGTGCACATGAATTGGGTTTTACGCACGTGAACATCGTGTCTTTTGTGTGAATTATTTATGAGACCGATCTGCCTCCATACATTTCCACCATGCTGCACTATCACGTCCTCATCATGTCATGAGATGAGATGTGTAAAGTCTTTTGACCCATTTAAAACCAAACATAAAATTGACATAAAAAAAAAAAATGGCCTTTTTGTTTGAGATCTTGCCAACATTTTGCGAGATATCGCAAACATTTCACCAGATATCATAAACATTTCAACATAGAAACCCAGCTCCCCCAAGCCAAAGGCATATAAGGTCGTTGATGGTCCATCCTGGTTGAATGTTGGGCAGCAATACAAACAAGCGCTGCACGTCATGCTCTACTGGTCACATGGATTGACACAGGTTGACCTTGTCGTGAATGAGGTCTCGAGGATAACAATGAGTGTAGCGCCATTCGCTGATAAATCACAAAGCCTGTCCGAGATTGGCTACATTGACTACATGACCCACAGTATTGATTCCAAGGTGGGCAAAACCAGGCTACACCTCAGTCTATGCAATAATAGTTCTGGACGTCACTCAAAGAAATGATGACATGACTGAGTAGAGAAAAGACTGTATATAACACATCTGTGTCACCCCAGAAGATTACAAATGGTGCTCGAAGTGCCAAAAAGCAGACCCTGAGCAAGCACGAGGGAAACTGTCAGAAGAATGTACAAGAGCGTAAAGTTTAATGTTACACTGATAGTGGAAATTGCAGCAAGCAGCACTAGAGAACCATAGAAGGACAGGAGGGGCAGCAATCAACTGCCTTGTTGTTTATTGGTGAGATCACACCGTTTTTTTTTTTTCCTCCAATGTTTTTTTCCCACTCATGTCCCTTTAGGATTTTTTCCCACTCATGTCCCTTTAGGATTCTGATTGGTCAAATCTTGCCAGATTGGCCTAATAATTCTCCAAGGCAAGAGTTTGTGCTAATTTTAAGAGGGAAAAAATTTCACTTTTCACTTTTGGCTGTGAAAAATGAGTCCAAGAAGTGCCAAAACATGCAGTTACTTGAATGTCCACTAGGCTTCAAAAGTGAGTCATAGACCATAGACCACCATGTTAAAATGTTCAAATGTACAAATTAGATTAAAAAAAAAAAAATACAGCCTGGAACAAAAAATGGTTTTGGTCTACATGCAGTACCTATATTTCTAGTTCTCTACAACTTTATGAGGAGGAGAATTTTTATCTAAACTACTGTATCAGCTAAAATTATATTAAGTCATATATTTATGTATAATTGGTGAAGGGGTGTGGCTGATTGGAGTGACAACTGCAATGCATGCACCCATTTATGGATTAACCAGGGTTTAGGTGGGGTCAGTTCCTGATACAATGATGACAAGCAAAGCTTCAAAAACGACTCTTTAGAAAACCTACGAGTGACATCACAGACATGTTTTTAAATACAGTCTGTGGTTAAATTGCGCTTGCTAATTAGAGTGTGCATTAAATATATATATATACTGTAAGTGCAGACAGTGTGTGTATGATCTATAGCACCATTTCTATTTTAAGAAAATTTGCAGAAATCAAAGTAAATAATGTGTGTATATTAGAAATGCATGCACACCACTGTGACTTTCTAAAATATCTACAGATATAATAATACTGTAAAGTTTATGTGTATGTACATTGAAGATATTTGCGAAAAAATAATTGGTGGGACGTAAGATGAGAACACATCAAGATGGAATTTGTAATTTTTGTCTGTCTGTCTGTTTGTTTGTGCCCACAATCACGTGAAAACTACTGAATGAATTTTAATGTGGTTTTCACATGTGTATTTGGACGAGCTTGAGGTAACATAAAGGCTTTGTCTCATCGCAATCAGCCCACGGGAAAAGAAGATATGCTACTTTGAAATTAAAATGAAAAACACTGTTTTTTCAATTTTTTTTAATGAAAAAATAAACCTTGAAAAAATCATTAGTTCATCTCAAAAATCAACAGATGGTGCTGTACATTTTCTATTACACGCTTATGAGTGTGCGATTGAAAACTACTTAATAAACGCGACCTCACACCTTCACAGTAACACGTAACATTTTTAGTTCATTCGAAAATTCAACAGATGGCGCTGTACATTTTTAAAAAATGTGTAATTCAATTCTATGCAGACAAAGTCGCGGGCACATCTGGTAATAGATAAAAGAGTAAAATAATGGCAAATGTTTTCAGGTCTTTGTTTGGATTCTGAGGTTTATGTAAAGGTATGAACCTGGCAACCCTGATGAAGTTGTGTGCACCTCATCTGGAAACACACCTGTTGTATGGAACAGAGTACAGCTGCATTATTCCTGAACTATTCAGGAACTGCAGGGAGACTTGTATAAAGGCTGATGAACAGATGAACATCCTTTTGATGTTTTAATTATTAGCTTTAATTATATATATTTTTTGCTTGATTTGGAATCTACATTAACTCTAACACACGGTCGAGTTCGGTTTTAAGCAGGAGTGTTTTTCTGAGCAGTGGAAACAGGAAGCAGGAGGATTGGGGGGTGGGGTGGGGTTAGGGTGGGATGGATGGGGTGTTCCAGCGTGCAAATGCAAAGCAGCTGTGAATCGGCTTCATGTCAACGCCAGGGTTAAACCTCCTTATCTAAGAGATTGCAGATGTCTGGAGCTCACTTTCCTGTGTTTAGGCATCGCACAGCAGCCTTCAAAGAGCACAAAAATGCATGCAAACAAATAGACGCTAGAATAAACACACACACACACACACACACACTGAGATTTACTCTCAGGACATGGAGGAAAATATTTATAAAATTATAAGACTTATGATACACAAGCCTTTCATTTTCAATCCTGTGGAAGGATCAAGGTCATCCTGAAGGACATGAAATTACAATCATCTGTTTATATCAAGGACAGTTATAGCTGTCTCCTCAATGTGTGTGTGTGTGTGTGTGTGTGTGTGTGTGTGTGTGGTGGGGTTTTCCTTCCCTTTCCATTTTTCTTTTGGGACAATTTATTTCCACCCCTCCCCAACTAAAGACTAGTTGCTTTTTCTGACACACACACACACACACACACACACACACAAATTCTAGAGCACAAACTGAAACATTTTTATTTTTAGTATGTGGAATGTATTTCCCACAATAATTACACTCTTTATTTCACGATCTCAAGATTTCATCTGCTTTCCTGGACGTTTCCAGCCCCTTTGCTGGCCTCGTAAACATGCGAAATATGCCGTGTTTTTTTCCAAGACAAACAACAAACAAGAACAAATGACAAATACGATACTGTGGAACGAGTCTCCAGTGTCGGTGGTAATTGTACCTGGTGCCACTAGAGAACCACTTAAGCACCAGTCATGCAGCTTTCCAATTGAGAAGGAGCTGCAAAAACAATCTGGCAACCCGGATTCATTACTGGGTTGCCAGATTTTCCTAAAAATTCTCCAAAGCCAAGACCAAGAGCCGAGAGCTTCTGTTCATTTCAAATGAGTCTAACATGGAAGTGTTAAAGCATGCAGTTCCTGGAATGTCCACTAAGTGAGCTAATCCCATGTTAATATGTCCAAATTTACAACAGAAATAAAAGTGTTTGCAGCCAGGTACCAAAAAAAGGTTCATTTTCCATTGCTAGATTTCCCATTCATGACTCCTGTACAGGGGTGATTTTTAATGCAACCCATTAATGAAATTTATATTATAAGTCATACAGTTATGCATTGGGGAAAGGAGTCTCCAGTGTCATTACTTTGTAACAGTCATAAAAGTAAAGCTGGAACTTCTGTTAGTTTCCTACAGTTTCGCATCACAACACAAGACAAAGGTTTATTTCTTTCTCATTGGGCCTTTAAAGAGTTCCTGTGAGGCCAGCGTTTCAGATGTGAGAAAACGATCTACCTTGATGGTGACCAAGCACTAGTGAGATCTCCTGGATTACAAATCCGTTTGTTTAGCTGGAAAATTTATAATCATGCTCTCGAGTGTCTGCAAAACAATGCTTTAAAAGCCAGGTTGAAAAATCTCTTTTCACAGTTCAGACTTTAACTGATAAAAACAAGAACAACAAAAACAACAATAATGTTTTCAATTATTCTTGGAGTAACTTGTTACAAATTTGTCAAGCTTGTGACAAAGAATGAACGATGCAGCAGTGAGCTTTCTTTCCCGTTCTTTCCCGTTTTAGATACACTACCAGTCAAAAGTTTGTACACCCCATTCTAACTCCACGATCTTTCCTGATTTTTATTTCACTCCATACTGGAGGCGTTTATTATCCAAATACACAATAATCTCCTCTGAACAGTTGATATTGAGATGTTTATCTGCTACTTCTGCTCTGTAAAGCTTCATAACGCCTCTAATCTGAGGTGCTGTTTGAGGTTAATTGGTGATTTCTGAGGCTGGTGACTCTAAATGAACGTCTCCTCTGCAGCAGAGCTCAGTTTTGCTCTTGCTTTCCTGGGAAGGTCTTCATGAGAGACAGTTTCATCATCATGGAGCTCGATGGGTTTTTACAAATTCACTCGACACAATACTGTTCTTGTAAGACCTGTTCCAGAACAACTGACCTTCATGTCTTAAAATAACAACTGACGGTTGTTGTTGTTGCTGTTTTTCTTTCTTTTTTTTTGTTTTAAATCTCTGATATTGTTCTAGAATGTAAAAACAGAGAATTAGAAGGTGTGTCCAAACTTTTGACTGGTACTGTACATACTAATGCCACTAAGAAAACAAGTGAACTGTAGCAGCTATAAACACTCGTTCTCTCACCATTCAATCTTCTTTTCTTCTTGATGATCTTGATGTTAAGAAGACAAAAAAAAAAAGAAATCTTGAAATATTAACACGATTTTGTTACAAACTCCATACACACAGACCCCGAGGTGGGATTCGAACCCTTGTCATGCAAGATTACAGCCTTAACCACTGTGCTGCCACTGAAATAATCATTATATAAAAAAAATAAGAAAAAATGTAGAAAAGATGAATGATTAGAAAATATCTCTTCTAACCATTAAAATGTTTACACAGTTTACAATCGGTTATTGTTATACAGTAAGACACAATCAACAACAACATAAATATTCTTTTATCAAGAAAACATACATCATTTTTATTTACTAATTTGATGGAAAGTCTGAGAACAGGAAATAGTCTAGACGTCTAATGTTTTTTTGTTTTGTTTTAACAGTATTGTGACTAAGAGGTATTTTATGTCTTATTTGTTCCCCCCTGGAATATGAAGATTAATTATCCCTAAACATATTAAAGGGTTAAACAGCTGCCTTATTCATGAAAACATCACTGTTTTAACAGTTATATGTGCTTTTGATCTTTTTGTTTAATATAAATACACACCACCCACAATTAACCATATATGGTCCTTAGACTTTTCTTTAAATCATGTTTTTTAAGATTGAATCAAAATTCAATAACGTTTCCAAAATTTACAGGACGATTTTCCAAACAATTTGGTATTCATATATATTAAACGAGACGCATCGTGCAGTCGTGTTTTGCTCTTCTGACCTCCGTCCATCTTCACCCAATCGATTAGCAGCGGTGTGGTCACTCTTTGGCTTTCTCATATGGGCTGGTTTCACCTCCTGACGGTCCATCGCCACACCCTTACAGTTTCCACATCGAGAACTTTGGGACAGTTTTTCCCTGAAACGTGTCGAGCTCCAGCTGGACAGCCTCCATGGAAACTTGGCGCTTTGCAATCGACAAGTCAGACTTTCCACTCTGATAGAACTTGCAACAGAGTTTAATTTCTTTGCGTTCCTCGGGAGTCATACTGATGCAAGCGCTCTAGCTGGAGACTGAATCTCTATAAGCAGAGATAAAAAAAAAATAAAAAAAATAAACTTTTTCAAGGTCAAATCCCAGCACTCATCATTGGCAAGCGGTCAGTAGTGAGCCATAGATCTTGCCTCCTCACTGAGGGTCGAGATTTGTTTTTCAGTTTTAAATCAGTGCTTGGAAGTGTTGACGTTTCATCGAACAGCATGTTCTCTCTCTCTTTGTGTGTGTGTGTGTATGAGAGACTCACTGGGCTTTGGAGAGCTGTTCTTCCATGTAGGGGTGAAATCCTTACACACTTTTAACACACACCCACCCAAAGTTAAACATATCTAGCGTGAGTGTTTATGTCTGATAGCACAGCTCTGACTATCTGAGAATTACACACACACACACACACACACATTCCAGATTAAAGTAAATAAAGTACATTTAAAATAAAGTCTAGCCAGGAATTCATTTCTTTGGCGATGAGGAAATATGCTAAGTAAAATCACCGCGTGTCAGAAGTCTGACGTGACCGACGTGAACCATATTAATACTATTAAGGCACCAAGATGGCACTTCTGGTACTTTCGCAAAAGAAACAGACGGTTCTGATTGGCTGATCCTGTTTTTCATTGGAGCACCATGTCATATCATGTTGCACAGGTTTGAGAGGTGGAATCTATAAAATTTCATTTTAAATACTGCAACTTCCTGATCATTCTACAGATTTAAGAAAGTTTTCATCACTTTCCAAGCTGGTTATTCCAGTTCTGATAGAAAAAAACTGATCTGACAGTTGTTTTGCTATAAAACCACACCGCTTGTGAAGTTATTTTAGGAAATCCTGGTGTCACTATCAGGCTGAGGGTTCCCTCTTTCTTTCTACTGTATGTCACAGACCACTCGTTAAAATAATCTCAAAATAGAAATAGAGAAGATTTCCAAGGCGCTCCTCGTGAACAAGGAATCTGAAAATATACAGAGAAAATCACCCAAAATGTGACGTAAAACTTGATTTGACGTCACCGGTGATGTAGAACATGATGGCGGAGTGGGCGTGGCCTTTACACGATTATTATACACTTGATAGCTGCGAATGTTTGCTTTAGTGTCGTCTTTATTTCCTTATAAATAGGGGGACCATCCGGTCCGCACATACAAGCTTGGCACAGGTTTTATGCCGGATGCCTCTCCTGACACAACCCTCCCATTTTATCCAGGCTTGGGACCAACACTGCATCCACTGGCTGATAATCAAACCCGGGCCTTCCGCATGGCAGGCGAAATATCTACCACTGAGCCACCAGCGCCCGGCTTTTTTGTGCTTAAATATCACTGTGAAATTCTATTGATTATTGTGTAAGTAAGCCTTGTTTTTTTTTTCCTCTTCCTTCTTTGCTTTCTATGTTTTTTTTGTATCCTGCCTGCCTGAAAGCTTCCCTTCACTTTTAAGAATTTCAATATTCTTTTTTTTTTCCCTTTGTATCAATGCTTTTAAATAATTTATCCTAAATGTGGTTTGTGTAAAATTTCCTCAAACTGCATTATAGGCCCGGTTTATCATGTTAAGGTTGAAGGCTTTGATGTGTAGCTAAAAATGCAACAATTTACTTTGATCCACTCAAACGAGCAGAGTACAGCTGTGATTTAACTCTTCCTTCAACCACTTTGGTTCCTCGCTGTGACATTTTCTCCGCATTTGTTTCGTGCTAAATTACTTGTTTTACCTAAGTGAACAATTTCATAAAGTGCACAGACACAGACGCGCGCACACATACACACACAAACGTGTGCTCACCTGTTTTTATTTCCAGTTGTGCACAGAAAGGTCAACAGCAGACACGCACTCTTCGAATCGAATGATGGGGTCCAGAATGCTCGGTCTCCATGGCGACGGCTGCTCCGGTTGCCGTGGCACTCGCACCATCCAAACGTGAGCTGTTTTTTTCATGCATCAGGCTGATTTATCCAACTAAATCAGCCAAGACATTTTACCTACCAAAAGGACACGATCAATACAGAACAATATTGTCACGGTTGTAAATAAAGTCTCCCATCCTTTTCCCTCTCCACGTGCTCTTTTTTTCCCCTCGGAAACGTTCTAAACTGCATTTAGATGAAACATTCAGTGGAGCGAACGCGTTCCTGATCCTGCATTCGAGTCAGGTCTTTGAGATTAAAGTTTAATGATGCGTTTAAAACCCCAAGGTGTGTCTACTTAGACTTATATTTAGATACTTAGACTTCGACTACTACTTAGATACTTATATTAAAGTATATTACTGTTAAAACATTTTTAGCAAGAGAACGATGGAACACTACACGTTCAATAAGAATATACAGATGAAGCTCAATCCTGCTTCCTTACAATACAACTCAAATTAAATGAACGAGAAATACCCAAGGGGAAATGAAGCTATATTATAATGTTTAGATATTATAATTTCTCCTATTTATAGAGCGTTTATTTATTCATAGGCGAGAGGAATCCTCTCTGGTATCATTTCCATAAATATCCAGCTTTCAAATAAATAAATAAGTCAAACCGAGTTGCTCATTTCCGTCAGCCTGTCACTGGAAATGCACTTCCATTACATTCCATAATGACAGCTTAGAAATAGTCCCACTTTTTTAACCATCCTCCATAATCTTAGCGTCACAAAATTTTTGCTGGGCTTTTTCTTTTTTTCTTATTTTTAAACTGAACCATTTGAGAGAAGTTTGCGTTCCAGTGGTTTGTTTATGGAAACAGATCAGGAATGTCATGCCGAGAGGCCGCGTGCATCCACTGTGACGACGAAGCACAAAAACCTGGAAGATTAAATCAGATTTAAGTAAATTACTGCCATGTGCCTTTACTAATGCGTTACTAATGCATTGTGCTGCAGTGAACAGCCTTCTGTGCTTCGGTTAAACATGAACAATCGACTTAGGGTTGAGATGCACGCCTGTAATGTTTTTTTTTTTTCCGTGGATAAAGTCTGCCCGCGATGAAGTCATGAAGTTCCGTCATTAGGAGCTCAATGAAAGCAAGAAGCTGGTTATTGAGTCTTCGTCCACATCAAGGGTGAATTCTTCAGACCTAATCTTAAAATGAGTAAAAAGACATGATCGCTGATATAAAGAGGTTTTCTGTAAGGAGACTTTCAAAGCTTCACTTTTATCTTTCTTCATTTTTGGCCTTATTAACCTTTAAAAAAAAAATAAAAAATGAGGCATTTCTGATGTTTTCATCATGCAAGTGCTGCTCTTTAAATCTTGTTAAATATTCCTTCTTAAAAATCTATCAAAATCCAACTTTTAATATGACAAAAATCAACAGATATTGATTACAAAAGCGTTTTTCTAAACAATGGTCGGTGAAGGTACGGCAGTTTGTCTGCGTTACAATTATTCGTTTTAATAATTTACAATAAGTAAATAAATACAACATTTTTTGTTTCCTATTTTGGAATAAAAGTTAAAATTGTTTTGTATGATCACATTTCAATAATGTATTTTAAGTGTCATTTTAAATAGTATTTACAATTTTTTAATCAGAACTAATAAAACACAGCTATAGGATTCCGATAATTATAAACAAATTAGTTTATCTCAGTCTTATACATTGATCAGCGTTGTGATTAAAATTTTAATTTTTCAGCATCGATGTTTGTGAACGGCTGGATAAGGTCATAGCCTTCAGAGGGTAATTAATAAACATTAGGGCCCCTGGGTGAGGCATTTTGGAGGTAGGTGGGATAATTTCACTGTGTTCATCCTGGACATGTGTATCTGTAATGGCTCTGCACTCTGGGTTTTTCTACACAAGTGTACAAAGTTTAAAAGATTTTCTTTAAAAAAAATCTTTCAGTGGAAAAAAAAAAAACTTTTTCAAAATACTAAAACTGTAATTTCACAGGCGAGTTTTTTTTTTTTTTTTGCCGTCATGCTTCCTCTGAAGCGAATCATGAGTCATGACAGACATGCTGGGTAATAACTCCAAAGGGGTTTAGAAAACCCTGGAACCGACAGGATTTAGCTGCACCATTAGGTTCTTTTTAGCAAACCAAGAGGATTTAGAGCAGTGCTCTTCACTATAAAGCTACTTGAACCGTCATGGTTCGCAAAATGAAGGCTTTAACCCATGGCAAAACAGTTCAGTCATGTAGAGAGGAGAGGATTTAACTCGAGCAGTGTATTGTGTTTTACCACAGGGAGTACGATCGTTAAACTCCTACATTAAATTCCCTTGAGAAAGTCTTTAATTATTCTGCACACATTACTGTAGGGTTCTTGCTTTGGAACAGGAAGCAAGGAAGTCATGATCCGGGTGAGAAAAGGTTGCGTTGAAACGCACAAAAAAACTCTTCGCCATCATTGGACCATTGGGGTATGGACGCTGACATGTCCAAAAGCGTAAAAGTGATTGACATTTATAGAAGTCAGTATGATGATGAGACTCTTAGCCGCAGTAAAACATTTGATGTTGAGCCGAGGTGGCTCGGAGCTCACTGCAGTCGTTCCCGTGAAGTCAACTTTATGGTCGATTCTGCTACATGTACTGTACAGTGCATACGTATAGAGAATTGAAATGATATTACTTTCAATCCCCTACAAACAACACTAAGTCAAAAAAAAAATCCTTAAATAACACAAAATTAAACAAACATTTAATGAGTGGAACACCCGATCCATGAAAATCGACTGATAACTTGTTGCTGACTTGGGGAAGAGATGCATCTGTCTGTGGGAACCGTACACACAATCATCAGCACCACTTGCATGTTACAGGAACTCGGCTGGGAGTTATTGCTGCATCCCCCGTACAGTCCTGACCGCGCTTCCAAGCCATTTCCACAAGGAGTTCCTGGGAGAACTAATGCTTCACATCTCAGGCCAGTGTTGCAGACATGAAGCAGGCGGTCAAATCATGATAAAACTTTCTACCTTGATGGTATGGAAGCACTAGTGGCTTCGTTGCAGCAGAGGATTATATAGAGAAAAAAAAAGGGAGTTTTCACTCTCAGAACTGGGTTCTGTTATTCAGCTCAATTAAATGTCCTGTTTTGACTTTGTAAATAATTCCAAGTAGCTGAGGTGGATCAATCAAAGGAAAGACATTTTAAATGCAGAATATAAAAACATGTTCCACAAAGTACTTGCAAAATACGCTCGTTTTGGGGGACTATTACTTTTTCTTCTTCTTTTGAGTTTAAGAGTCGTTGGTGCAATACTGCCTCCTGCTGGACTGGAGTGTGGAGCAGAATACAGGCTGGAAAAAAAAACAGATTATTGCTTTGTACTAGATGGCATTTGAACAATCAACACCACACGTCATACAGCATTTCAGTGTTTATTAGATCATTTCAGTAGTTTTAAACTACAAGCACTTTCAGTACACAATAAACACACGTGCTAACTGATCAAATCGGCGAAAAAATAAAATCACATTGAATCAACAGTCTACCTTTGGTTGTCGTTTCCATTAAGTCCTGTAAAGATTCTTTGATTAGGTTTCTTTTTATTTCATCTGCAGCACACGGATTCACAGAGTGCGTTATCCTTGACCTTTTAGTCAGCGCATGTGTTCAACCTTTAGCTGAAGGTGACAGACAGTGAAGAGAGAGAGGCTTCTGCCCCAGTCATCCGGCATGATGATCTTCATTTACATACACTACGCACACGACCTTCACGGAGTAAAGCCTTGCTGGAGGAGCCCTGCAGATCCCAGGAGATGGGCCCTGTCTCCTGTAACTACACACGCCTCAGTGTAAGTCACTGAATGATTTAGAGCACTGACTGCATAATAAACTGGAGTTGGAGAGATAGTTTTTACCTGAACGCTCAGACCCTGAACATTCCATGCAGCACTTGTGCAACACTTGGAGAAAACACCTCACACCAAATAAATACAGTAAGTAAACAATGATAGAGAACAGAAAGAAGAATCGCAGCACTCAGCCTACACTGCTCTGAAAAAAAATAAAAAAAAATAAAAATAAAAGCGGGATTTAAAAATAGCACACGTCTCGGGGGCGAATCAAAAGCAACTTATCTTTAATAATGTTTCTGGCCAGTCTGGGTTGGAGAACAGAGACGGCCACGATACACACTCCATACACGAGCATGGCTGCCAAAAACAAAGAACAAAGCTTCTGCCATTCCAATCGAGTCTCTCTATTCAACCGGCTGCATTATTTATGGTAATATTGATTATCATAACAGGTAATATTCGGCTAGACGTTCATCTCTAAAGATGGAATCTGGTGCTTCCTTTAAGAACGGGGTTAAAGATTAGATTTAACCGGGAGAGGACAATATTGGAATTACACTGCCCACACACCCACACACTTCACACACACATACACACACATACATCAAATGAGTTTTTCAGATAGAAAGGGACACTAAATGCATGACTCATTTGAAGTGTGTTTGGGCTGCAGGGACAGATGAGAGGAGATAAAGTGCGGGGAAAAAAAATCCATCTCTGTCCTCTTGCTCTTCCTCTCTCCGTTCATCACCGTAATTATTGTCCCTGCTACCATGCTGGAAGTTTGCCGACATATCTTCAGGACAGAAGGGTTTTATTTCTGTTTATGGAGACAGAAGGGGAAAAAAAAAAAAAAGAAGCTGTGAGGGAGAAGGAGGCGTTCGGGGCTGTTAAGTGACGTTACACTTTAACCATAAATGGATAAAAACTTTGTACGATCACTTTGTATGAGCATTGACGTGGAATAAGGGAAATAAAGGGTGCCGTTATAGGATGTTAATAGAGAAAGAGTAACTCAGCTTCTTCACATCGATCTGCGTCGCTTTGTTCACTTCGATCATAGTTTGCTCGGATGTCTAGACAGTTTGAAAGCTGATGCGTTTATTAAAAGTGTTCAAAATGAAAAATGTAATTAATAAATTAGCTACTTTAAGAAACCTTACAAATCATACTAATGAGCCGGATGTACAGCACGTCACTGGACTAAACTCTATGCTATTGTTAAGCGGAATGAGACAAAGCTCAAGACTCGAATGCGAAACTAAAGAAAGACGCTACATTTGAGGTAGAATCCATTCCCTACATCTATATCATTTCTCTTATACATTTCTCAAGATTTTATAAACGTTTTCTTGCTGTTTTTTTACAGAATGTTTCTTTTTAACCCAATGCTTTTCTTCATCGAAGAAATGCTTTCCATCGTTGAATGTTACCATCAACATCAAAGTTCACCGCAATTTCACCGTTTTTTTTTTTTTTTTACCTCGGCATGAACATTATGCTTAGAAACATTACAACATGAACGGAGTGAACATTCCTGAAAATGTCCTGATAATTGTGTAATTAAAAACAGTACTAAAAGCATGATGTGCAGAAAAATAAAAAGGAGTGCAGCTCCAGTAAAGCGACTGAAAGAAATCTGGAAATGATCTCCATAGTTTGCGAGAGCTACTTCTGTCTACTTGAAGAACACACACACACACACACAACAACAAAAAAAGCAATGCTTTTGTGCAGTTTTTCAGTGCATCTGGCTTCCATTACATAAAACCCACATTAGGGGGAAAAAAGCTGGTGTGCTTTGTAGTGCTTCATCATAACAATCATCATCATCTTCTTCATTATGTTCACCATTAGATTTGTTCGAGGTTTGAAATTTTGCTCACATCACTCACGAGTTACATTCTCAACTCATAATCACAGCTTGCCATTCCACTTTCGGACACAGATTCTCGCCATGTCACTGTTCAAAAGTCACCAAGAAACCATCGAGGTCAGAGTTCGTTGCAGGCAGACTTTTTGGCGGTCTTGAACATCAGGATGGAGTTGAATATCTTGAGAGCCGGGCCAAGTTTTATGCTCAGAATCTTCACCAGGTCGGTCTGCGTGAGCAGCAGGAACGCCTCGCCGTCAATTTGCTGAAAGGAAACAAGATATTCACGAGTCGGACGTTTGTCAAAGTCGAGGATTCAGACTAAATCAATCATGTCTTGGTGTATCCAAATACATTTAGAAAGCATCTGCAAGGCTTCAGACGTCTCATTGAATGATAAACCTTTGTATTTAAAATACAACAGAAGAATCTGAAGCTCCTCCTGAAGAAACTTTCTGGAAATGGGGGTTTGATTAAACACCATGTTCTGAACTTCAAGCTCAGAAACAAAACACTCAAAGAAACTTCAGGAAAAAAAAAAAACATACATAGTGAGGAACCCAGAGACTGGTAAAACTAAGCATCCCTTATAAACGGAACCAAATACAGCGGTACCTCAGCACACGAACAACCAGCCTTAAGAATCTTTGATTGATTTTTTTTTTTTTTAGCAATTTTTGCAAGATTTAATGAAAATATATGGATCCCGAGAATGTTAGCAAGCACGATAACAAGACGAAAAGGGAGCCGTTTTCAGTTTGGTTTTTAAAGCAGCCGATGCCAAGAGGAATCATAAATGTAGGTTATAATAATAATAATGATAATAATAATGATAATAATTGTCACATGTACCTTTACAGCACAGTGGAATGATTCTTTTTATTTTGCATATCCCAGTCAGGAAGCTGGGGTCAGAGTGAAGGCCCAGCACCCCTGGAGCAGATGGGGTTAAGGGCCTTGCTCAAAGGACTCAACAGTAGCAACTTGGCAGTGCAGAGGGTTGAACCCCCAACCTACTGATCAGTAACGCAGTAACCCACAGACTGAGCTACCACTGCCCCCAAATATGATTATAGTGTTGGAAATTAGAAAAAAAAATACTGTTGTATATTTCTCTATAGAATATTTGCCTTATTTCTAAAGAATTCCACATAAAATCTTGAAATATACTTTCGGTTTGTTGAAAGGTCTTTGTATCTTAAAGGGTTTCCACTTGCGAATCTAAGAACCAAACTCAAAGAACCTATTAGATACTTACAGCTTCTTAGCTTCTACATACGTAGGAATTTCTAAAAGTGAGGTTAAAAATTCCTATAAGTTAATAAGTGCTGTAGGTTCTATGAGGTGCGTTCAAGTCTACCTGGTCCTCTGGTGATTTTTTTTTACTCTCAGAACTGTGTTCTGTTATTTTGCACAATCAAATGTCCCAGTTTGACTTGAACACTCCTGTACATAGAAAGTACAAGGGCTTTCTAAGTTAATCAAGCTGTGTATTACAACTCTCAGATGAGCAACAAAACTTGATTAAGAAAGAAAGTCTACTTGCCAAAACTCTATAATAGTTTATGCCAATCTTTCAAGATTCATAAATAATAACACAGATGTAAGAGCTTTTTCAACACTAATCCAGCTCGAGGATTAAGGCAGACTGTTATTTCTTCAAGGATTTCAGATTGAAGTGGAGGTCATGCTGCTTCAAGCACAGCATAATTGTGGTTCTGGGTGAAGTGCAAATCATTACCTCCTCCCTGAATGTGTGCACTTGCTCCTTACATCCCGGGAGTCCCTGAATAAACTCAGTCACCTGTGGAGTGACAAAAAAAAAAAAGTCACAAGAGACTGCAGGTGATTATTGACAGAACATACAGTTGGAGTTAAATTAAAAAAAAATAATGCACTCTCTTTTTTTAATCAAAAGCTGTGCAGATACTGATATAAACACTGCAGAGACTGGCAAGGAATTATGACATTTATGGACATATGTTGGGTTATTAAGGGTTTGGATTCGGCACCATGCTGAGTTCAACGCCGACTTACATAAGTGTTTTAAGTTTCCATCGTTGGATATCTTCTTACACTGGTTGACTACCTCACTAACTAGTACTATCAATCGAACACTGGTACCAACAGTCAAACACTGGAACCATCAGTCAAACACTAGTACCGTCAGTCAAACACTGGTACCGTCTGTCAAACACTGGTACCGTCTGTCAAACACTGGTACCGTCTGTCAAACACTAGTACCGTCAGTCAAACACTGGTACCGTCAGTCAAACACTGGTACCGTCTGTCAAACACTGGTACCGTCTGTCAAACACTGGTACTGTCTATCAAACATTGGTACTGTCTGTCAAACACTGGTACCATCAGTCAAATGCTGGTACCATCAGTCAAACATTAGTACCATCAAACTCTACAGTGGTACCATCAGTCAAACACTAGTACCGTCAGTCAAACACTGGTACCATCTGTCAAACATTGGTACTGACTGTCAAACACTGGTACCGTCAGTCAAACTCTGGTACCGTCAGTCAAACACTAGTACCGTCAGTCAAACACTAGTACCGTCAGACAAACACTAGTACCGTCAGACAAACACTGGTATGATCAGTCAAACACTGACGTGTCAGTCAAACACTACAGTAACAGACAACAGACAAACACTGGTACCATCAGTCAGACACTGTTTACTGTCTGTTTACTGTCTGTCAAACACTGGTACCATCAGTCAAATGCTGGTACCATCAGTCAAACACTAGTACCGTCAAACACTACAGTGGTACCATCAGTCAAACACTGGTACCGTCAGTCAGACACTGTTTACTGTCTGTTTACTGTCTGTCAAACACTGGTACCTTCAGTCAAATGCTGGTACCATCAGTCAAACACTAGTACCGTCAAACACTACAGTGGTACCATCAGTCAAACACTGGTACCGTCAGTCAAACACTGGTACCACTTGTCAAAGACTGGTACCGTCTGTCAAACACTGGCATCATCTGTCAAACACTAGTACCGTCATTCAACAACTGGTACCATCTGTCAAAGACTGGTATCGTCAGACAACGCTGGTACCATCAGTCAAACACTGGTTACCGTCAGTCAAACACTACAGTACCATCCCATACCAGTCAAACACTGGTACAATCAGTCAAACACTAGTATTGTCAGTCAAACACTACACTGGTACCATCAGTCAAACAATGAGATGGTAACATCTGTTAGGAACTTCCTTCAAAAGTTATTTGAACAGTTAAAGGCTCCTGGCTTCCTAAAGCAACTGTGCTTAAAAGCCTATATGAAATATAAGCCCTTTAATAAGTTCCACCTAAAAGAAGAAAAAGATTTTTTTAATCTAACCAAACTTCTCTATAATTATTTAAAATAGGTTTACAACAAATCAAATATAAGATTATTAAGCTTATTTCTAGTCAAATGTTACTAAAATTGTAAGCAAAAACCATACCTCCTTAAAGAAATTCCAAAAACTAGCAAAATTATCTGCCAACAGAACAAGGCATCTTTGTTTAAAACTTTGTTCATACCTGAGGTTAAAAATCTTCTATTTGGTTTGCTGTAATCTTATTTCAAGAAACTGTAGATAGTTGTAATTAAATTCAAGACATTTTAGATACTTACTATGCTATGCTTATATTTCTTACTTATTTATTTTTTTCTGCAGTGAGGATACTCTGGGTTTCTTAGTTTCCCAAAGGGGTTCTCCTGGAAATCGTTTTGAAAGGAAAGTTCCACATACAATCCTTCAAAGGAAGTCCAGAAGGGTAGTTTAAAATTGTATTCTTACTCAAAATGTTCGGCTAGGAAATTTCTCTAAAAGAGAACAGCATCTGTGCAGTGTTTCACCAAATAGCCTATTATTTATTATAGTATATATATTATTATATATGTTTTTGTCTTAGCTTCCTAAAAGCAACTCCATGGAGCTCTATAGAGTATGAACGGAAAAACTTCTGCTATAAAGTTCCACATGTAATCCTTCAAAGATTACTGGAATAGTTTAAAGTTCTTGGCTTCCTAAATCAGTTGGAAAGAGACTTCCACCTGAGCTCCTCAAGGGTCCTCTGGGTATTTAAAGGTTTTATTTAAGTTTCCCAAAGAGGTTCATCAAGAAATTCTCTCTAAGAGAGAGTTTTGTGCCATAGTCAAACAAATAACCTTCCAACTTATTTTCAAATAGTATCCAGTTCATAGCTTTCTAAAGGGTGTCTACTTGAAGCTCTGTCTCTGAAACCAAAGACAAAGATTCTACTACAGTACGTTGATGATCGTTCTAGAAGTTCTCAAAACCACAAGAGCCATTCCTCCCAGATTTCTACAGTACTAGAATGCGGAGATAATTAAGTATGACATGTAAGGTAAGGTAGTCCCCAAAGTTCCAATCTGACCTGCTCTACACTCCAGGTGGCTACTTTGCTGGCCGTGATGCCCGCCACTGATGGAAGGAGTTTACTGTGTTGGTCCCAGCAGGGAGGCATGTTGGGAGAAGGGATGGAGCATGGCATGAATACAGACTGATGAAGGGCCTGCTGCAGAGTCAGCTCTAAACACAAGAGAGAGAGAGAGAGAGAGAGAGAGAGGAATGTAAATTAGAGCTATTTAATTACCATTTGGTTCATTTCAGTTATGAATTCTGATTGGAAGAGATCCTCCAATATACTCAAACACTACACAGGAACTGTAGTCTTGTCCATGGAACACACTCATCCTCGTGCTTTACAGTATGTTGCTTAGCAATCAAAGTTTTGAACTAACAAGCTCAATACATTTACATTGCAAACATTATTTATTTGTCGTCGTTTAGGTTGAGATCTGTGCTTCTATACATGGTGCTTTCACAGAGGATCGATTTTAAATACATTCCTCTTTCGGTAAAATCTTCTAAATCCAAGCAGGCACGTAATTGAGATGAGATCCCAAAGAGAACTCGAAGCGTAAGGTTGGTCAGGTCTCTGCATTTCATTCAAAATCTTCAACTCATCATCATGTCTTTAATTAGCGACAGCAGCGCTGACCCTGTCCACCGAGGACAAGCTGTCAGTCCTGCTCATCGCGGCTCATCACCACAGTCCGTAACGTCTTCCAGTTAAGATTTTTAAAATACAGATTTTTTTTCCCCTCACCGTGGGATTCTCGCTCCGTCTTGCAGACTCGCTAATTAATTCAGTGTTTCGAAATATGTGCTAATGAGAACATTGAGGCGCGTGTTCCTTTAGCGGAGAAGGTGTTTGGGTGATATCACGGGAAGGTATGTCGTCTGACGCACATACACTCACTCACTCACACACACAACCTCTCAAAAACATCAAGCTGCTTCACAGGGTTTCGCGTCGCATCATGGGTCTGAGTGCCAAAGCTGTCGATCTCTGTGGCTGGATTTATGAAAGCAATTTAGTCGTGTCACTCTCGCTGTGCTCTGCTGTTCACAAAATAAAGTGGTTTATTAGCCTGACTTCAGTGACGGCTCGCTCAGTTCGAACTGAGAGCCGAGAATGAAAAGCTCTCTGTGTTACAGGCTCTAGGTCGGCACCGAACCTTCACCTCACTCTCTCGGCTTAATTCTGTATTAAACGTACACTCACACCACACACACGGTAAAAAAAAAAAATACTTCTTCGATAAAATGTTAAATGATCAAATCGTCCCAGAAAACCATCATAACCATAATAATATTGACACTTCAAACAGTCAGTCATAACATGCATGTCTGGATGCCAATGTGCACCAAGACGCACTGCAGAGAGAAGGAATGCATGGTGTGTGTGTGTGTGTGTGCGTGTTTAAAGGATGAATGACGTTTGATCAATCTAAGAGTACTGGTTTTGAAGAGCACTCGTCTTTTTATGCCTTTGATTCAGTCTGAGGTTCTTTAGAGTCACTGCTGTGTGATCGATCAGAGGAGTGTTTGAATGAGAGAGAGAGAGAGAGATTGGTACAATGATTATAAAGTCAATTCTATCCACATGCATCTCTAGATTAAAGACTGATAAATCTATTGCATGAGCGAGATCCCTAAAAGACTCTACGTACAACAACATACGTTAAAGTCAAACTGGGATTTGTAATGAAATTACTGGAAAACATCAAATCTTTAAAGAAGGCCGTACGTCTGTGTATGCCGATCTCAGCCGAGGTGGCTCAGAGCCCACTGCAGTCATTCCGGATCTGGAATGTCAGATCCTTGAAAATCAGTATCACCAGCTAGCGGACGAGACGCGTCTGTCTGTGGGAACTGTACACACAATCTGTACACATTACAGGAACTCAGATGGGAGTTTTTGCCACATCCTACATACAGTCATGACTTCGCTCCAAGACATTTCCACAGGTTTGGAAACACCATTAAAGGTGTTCCTTGGAGGCAGGGACGGATTGTGGGTTGTGTGGGCCCCTGGAGTGTAGGGGGCCCGTGCAAAACGTTCGCTAGGGCCCAAGGAAAACGAACTTTTTGCCCGGGGGGTGTCTCGTGAACATTTTGCCAAAAGGGGGGGGGAGGGATGTGGGGGCTCGCGAACGTGTTGCCCAAAGGCGGGGGGCGGGGGGGGATTGTGTTGGTGGCCTCGCGAACGTTTTGCACGGGCCCCCTGCCCTCCAAGGGCCCCTGGGCAGCGGCCCTGCTGGCCCGATTCGTAATCCGTCCCTGCTGGGAGGCCAGCATTTGAGACGTGAAGCAGGCAGCGTGATCATGGCTCTGGTGTACTGAGAAAACCTTCCAACCTTGCTGGGATAAGTGCACTACGAGGGACGGTCATAATATGAAAAAATGGAAAATATTTACCCAAATTATGTCTCAGAAAATGAGTATGTTCATGAACATTCCTTCTTGTTTAAAAACCCTGCAGTATAGTTCCGCATGATGCGACTAGAAGGTCAAAGCAAAGGAGAAGCGTTGTGGAACGCCCATGAAGGGGGTTCGCCTTCTTCATGACAACACATCAGGCCATTCAGATCACGAAAGGGTGACTTGGGGAATGTAAACAGGGTGGGTAAATTCTGCCTGGTGCCCCCGACTCCCCCGATCTCTCACCCAGTGGCTGCTTCCTTCCAGGCATTTTAAAGGTGTTTGACGATGACGAATAGAACTTTCCCACAAGAGCCAAAAAAAAACACTCCCCACCAGATCATTCATCATTTGGAGAAATGTGGGTGATATGTAGAGAAGCGGTAGACTCACTATTTTATGGCCACCCTTCATAGGGGCAGTGGTGGCTCAGTCGGTTAAGGCTGTGGGTTACTGGGTTACTGATCGGAAGGTCGGGAGTTCGAACCCCAGCATCGCCAAGTTGCCACTGTTGAGCCCTTGAGCAAGGCCCTTAACCCTATCTACTCCAGGGGCGCTGTAAGATGGCTGACCCTGCGCTCTGACCCCAGTTTCCTAATTGGGATATGCGAAAATTGAGCAATTTCCCTCTGGGATTATTAAAGTTCTAATTATTATTATAGTGTAGCTGGGGATTATATAAAGAAATAAAGGGAAGTTTTTACTCTCATAAGCATCTTGTGTTATTCTGCACAATCCAAAGTCCCGCTTTGAAGTGTGATGTGAAGTCAGAGGTCATCATGACCAAACATTGTTAATAAAGAAACCACAACCGAATATACAGTAATTTACACTAAATCATCCACAACACATTCACTAACACCGTGCAATTTCACCAGCCGCAACTCTTTTATGTTAATATAAAAAAAAACGATAAAAAATTGAAATAGCAAATACACAACGAGGAGGATCCCGTAAGACTTTCCCACTCCGTCGGTTTAATGTCTCATTAGTAACTTTGCTTGTTCCAGGAGACCGAATGTTTCAGCCTACTGTACTCTCCACTTGTTCAACCAGGGCAACAGAGGGAAAGTTTTAGTTGGGAATTTAGCACGCTTTCGAGGCGCTCCGCTGCTGGGTTTTAATGAGCTGCGGCGTGGAGGTCTGAATATGATCTTCAGTCTCATTACAAGGCTCGAGTCTTAAGCTCAGAGGACGAGGAGAAACACATCCATGAAGACACAGAGGACAGGACATAAAAAGAAACACAGCACAAAGGACGTGCCTGTTAGAACATGAAAGCATGATAGTTCAAACAAAGAAATGTTCAAATAAAGAAATTGTTTTTGCATGCTTCTGCTTTTCCTAGTCGATCTGTATGACGTTCTATCCCATGTAAAAAACAGCTAGTGCTCTCGACTCCTAGAGTGTTTATCCGCCATTGCACAAGCAGCTGGATGTGTCTTAAACCGAGCGAGTGTTACTGTCGCACTCCTGAATTCTAAAACAGATTTGAGAAATAGGAGCGTGTGATTGATGATCTGTTGTCCATAAGGAGATATTTAACATTTACGGAAAGAGTCTCCAGTGTTAAGAAAGAAACAGAAATATTAACACTCTTATCATCATCACCATTGTTAATATTAGGTAGAAATCGGTTCCCTTTTTGTTACCTTTTGTCTCCGCAACAGACGACTCCTCGCTCTCCGCTTCCTCTTCCTGTGGCTTCTCCTCTACCTTTTTCACCTTACACGGCCTCCCGACCCTGTCACGGGACACAGTTATTATATGAATTTAAATAATCCTTTGCTGATTTCCTATTACAAACATTCAGTATTAAACAGAAAAGACAACCATAAGATGCCCTTCATGTGCATGTCTTCCAAAAAGCCATAAACAAAAAAAAAATTTTATTCGCCCTGATTAAATGGTTACACTCGTTCCTCTAACAGCCGCTGTTCGTGCTGCACATCTGTTCTTTCCAGCTGTGATTGTTGTTAAAGCTTTGGTTTTTCTCTATAAAACAATTCCCATGTGGGGTTTTATACGTTCCTTTATATTCCGCCATGCAGTAAAACGCCAGCGCCGTGACGGACGCTAATCCTCAGCCAAAAGTAAATATTCTCCAAGAGTTTATGGCTGTTTTAGGAGGAGCACATGAAGAATGTGGAATAAAGGCGAGGCACAAAGTGTCCCCTCTGAAACACACCTTTGAGAGAGTTTCATCTGAAATAGAAATGAGATGGTATCGGTGAAGAGTTCGTGCTTTGGGTTAAATGACCGCTCGGAGGAGGAGGTGTGTGGATGCAGGATTTAGAGGAACTTTTCAGCCTGTTCTGCTTTGACCTCTGTTAGTCATTAAGTCATGCTTTTGGTGTGCAGCTTTAGCTTTGTATGCAAACTATAGAAGATGTTGCTCTTGTGCATGTGTGAGGTGAACATGATTTCTACAAGTAATTAAAGGAGGGTCAGCATTACTGGAAGAAGTTCTGCTCATCAAATTCATGGATGCACAATTTCCATAGCAGTGATCCGAACACGTGGGCTAGTTGACCACATCGTCTATACCTCTTTATCTTGTATACAGGGTCGTGGTGGTCTTAGGGGTACACTCTGGACGTGGGTGCCAATCCATTGCAGGGGAAAGACACTACAAACAATTCAGGAATGCCAATTAGCCTAATCTGCATGGTCTTTGGACTGTGGGAGGAAAAACACCAAGCACGGGGAGAACATACAAACTCCATGCACACAGACCAAAGGTGGGAATCGAACCTGGACCCTGGAGGTGCAGGGCAACAGCTCTAACCACTAAGCCACCGTGCCGTTGCTAGCTGACCAGTATGAGTATATATTTGAGTAGACGTAGCGATTCCCTAGGGCCAATGATCCTCAAGTAATATTTATATAACTTAATTCATGCGCTGGTCACTTCACGAATTGATTACTGTAATGCTCTTCTCTCTGGTCTTCCTACGAAACTTCTCCTACTGGTCCAAAATTCAGCGGCTCGCGTCTTGTCCAGGACTCCTTTACGCGAGCACATCACTCCAATTCTACAGCAATTACACTGGCTCCCAGTTAAGTACCGTATTGATTTTAAAATTTTGCTTCTCATATTTAA